>JABTXL010021644.1:3115299-3174102 GCA_025134845.1 Neodon shergylaensis
CTGCATCCTTCACCTGCCATCTTCCTCCTGCATCCTTCTCCTGCCATTTTCTTCCTGCATGGATGCAGTTATTGTCAGCGCCTCTCAGCTTTCAGAAGCCACTTTTTCTGTCTTAGGATTTAGGACAAAGACTATGAGAACTCAAGGTTAACACCTTAGTACTCTTTTTCTGTGGGTGAAGCATTAGATAATGGGTGCTTCTGATCTAAAAGGATGAGATTTTCCAAATGTCCTTTCCTTCTCTCAAATTGCCATGTTGTGTATGTGTGTGTGTGTGCTCATATGTATATACACACATTTGTATAAAGGGTGCTCGTGTACCTGTGTGTACATGCATGAATGCCAGGCATCCATATCAGGCATCTACCTCAGTCTCATCTCCACATTATTTTTTAAGACGTGGTCTCAAACTGACCGTGGAGCTCATAACTTGTGCCAGACTGGCTGCTCAATGAGCTTCAAGGATATGCCTGTCTCTGCTTCACAGCACTGGAGCTGCAGACACGTGCCATTATACCTGGCTATTTTATATGACTGCTGAGACTCTAAACTGAGGTTCCTTCTCATGCTTGTACAGCAAAAATTTTACCAACAGAGACACTACCCTAACCCTCATCTTTTGTTATAAAAAGTGAATTAGTTATAGAAATTTCATTGGATAAAAGAAAATTTTTCTTTGTTATAGACTCGAAAGACAGGGTTAGTTGGGAAGGTGGCTCTTCATCTCTTGGATACAGTGTCCTTTTCTCAAGCAGAGACTCGACAGGAAGCTTCATTGCTAAAGTGATTTTTCTAGGTAGCAGGCAAGGAGGGCAGTGTGCCTGTGAGTAGCATCTACAAAAAACAGCTGAGGCTTCTAGAAACAAACCACAAAGCTTAGCATATCCTGGCTCCAGCTCTGCTAAACCTTCCTTGGTGTTGGATAAATCATATCATACTTCTGGACTTGAGTTCGGACTTGGAATGGAGGATGGTGAATGAATGCAGTAGCTGCAGAGTCCATCTGTTGACTAAAAATGTAGGTGTGTTAGCTTTTGCTTACATATGACCAAAATATCTGAGAGACCAAAATAAAAGACAAAACAATTGCTTAGGATCATAGATTCCGATGGTTTTGTCCATGGTGGCTTAAATCCCATGCACTTGGGAAGATCATCATGCCAGTGGGAATATGTGGCAGAGGAGAGCCATAGAAAAACAGAGAGGAGGGAGCCAAGGGCAAGCCAACCCCAAGGACCTGCTTCCAGTCACTGAAATCCTCCAGCTAGGAAGTACCTCCTTGTAGCACAAATAATAAAAACCCAGAGACTGATATTGGGGTTTGAGCTTAAGATCAGAAAAGTAAAGCAGCCTAGCCCCTAGAAACATCTTATCTCTACCAAGTCTCAGACTAAACAAACGGGAGATCCACCAATGCTCTCCACCAACCTCAGACTCCACTTCCACTGAGTTCCTGTCTCTTCCCCTTTATATTCTTTTCTCTGCCTAGCTATATTTCTCCTGTCTCCACCTCCCTAGTGCTGGGATTAAAGGCATGTGATCCCAACTGCTGGGACTACCTTCTTGTAAGCTGTTTCTCTTCTAGACAGATTCAATCTTGAGTAGTCCAGGGTGGCCTTGAACTCACAGAGATCCATCTGCTTCTGTCTCCCGAGTTCTGGGATTAAAGGAGTATGCCACCACTCCATGGCCTGTATTGCTGACTGGTATGACTACTTTGCCCTCTGATCTTCAGGCAAGCTTTATTTATTAAAACATAAATAATATACTACTTTATTTCCCCTTGTTGTCTAAACTAAAAAGAAGGCTATAATATAAGCAAAACTATATACAATAAGTACAATAAATACAATATACAGGCAATAAATAAATACATCAACAATGTCTAGCCCATTTGCATTTGACAAATTCAGAGAAAATACTCCTTATCTATCCTATCTTGGAGAGTCCAAAGTCTTGTAACTAATTTACTTTCTGTCATAACTTACTTTCTGCATCTGGTAAACAAGGAAAGCAATAACTATAACTATCTAGTCTTCAACTCCTTCAGAGACTCAAGAAGAAAATAATATTAACTGAGTAAACAGAACATGTGAGCAAGTGACTTCCAAAAAATGTGAGAAATGACAGAAACAGCTGACTGGCTGCCTGGGCAGTCACCCAAGGTTCCTCTGCAACATTAGGACATCCATCTTCGGCCTATAGGCTTAGCACATCTGACAGACTTTTCTGTGAAGCAGGATACTCTGAAGGGCTGTCACTTCTTGTCTTGACAATGTTTGGCAGTCACTTTTTTTGTGTCCTGTTTGTCCATTTAGGACAGCTTATTGTCAGCAGTCAAGGCGGGGGCATTTTCTTGACCAGTGGCTTACATTTGCCACAAAGAAAGCAAACTCCATATGAAGTTTCTTTAATGCATCATCTTCTCTGAAGTAGATTAGTGCTGCCAGGAGCAGACATGTCTCATTGTTATTAAAAAAAAAAGAAGCGATGATATTAAAACATCTTGAATGCCATATTCTATAGGTCCCTGAAGTGTTTGAAGATGACCCTCTATCTAAAATATATAAAATATATCATTTTTGAGCCTGAAAACATACCTAATGTGACCACAAGTTTGATTATAATAGGTGATTAACTACTTATTACTTCCTTATTATCCTAAATAGTTGGTAATAATAATTTTCAAGGACTAGAAACTTGCATTACATTGTTAAATGAGTTATAGAGGGTCAATACCTTGAACAAAAGTAGAAATGTATGTACAATATATTCTAACAAAATTCACCTCAAATTTGTATAAATATACAAAATCCAATGTGAAACATTTAAAACTAGTAGTTGCTTTTTAAAAGTAGATTCAATAATCTCCTTTTTTTTTTTACCATATCTATATCCCCCCTTCTTTCTATCCAGAGTACATTCAATAATTTACCCTTTTACCCTATCATGTCTGTATTCCTCCCCTTTTTTTCAAAACAAGTACTCTGAATCTAAACTCCTCTGTTCAACTTTCCTCCTGGGGCTGCAACCAATAACTTGTAACCAACCCTTTAAGCAGTAACAAATAACCATAAACCCACTGAATGATCAAAAACTGCCCACCTCACCTCTTGGAAATGTGGGCATTGTATTCTTAATTTCATTTCCTACTGTCTGCGGGCAATGGCATTTTTGGGGATTTTGAAAAGAAAAATTTGGATTAATTGCCACATCCTGGAGAGGTAGCTATATCATTTGTTGCCTAGACTTTGTGTAATAGGAAAATGCAGAACTTGTCTTAAGTCATGGCTATAGTAGTCTGTTGGGCTGGATCATCTCAGCCACCTGGAAATTTTTCTGAGTAGTTTGTAGTCCAAAGCCAATCTTTAGGTGGCGTTTTTAAGCTTAGTGGTATTATCACAGTTTTGGAGGAATCTTGGTTGTGGGGCCCCATCCTCCTTTTGGAGACTTCAAAGGTCACTTTTAGGTGTGCTCATGGTTCACTGTAGAAAACTGACAGAGGTTCAACCCAAAAATCCTGTTAAAGAAAGTAGATGAAAGCTTTTTATATAATTAGTTAGTACTCTATATGACCATTAATATCATGACAAAAATCTAATATATATGTATGTATTAATCTTATAAAATTAATACTTTAAGAAAAGTTGTTAAAAAGTCAATATAAATTGAAAAGATTGTGAGGTTAGTGCCAATAAAACAGTTTTTAAATATTTGTTTTTCTTCTGTCCTATATAAAGTGGCTCTTCTGACATAAGACAGAGACTGTAGATTTCACTTTAATAAGCATGCTTGAGTTCAGAGAAGGAGGGAGCCACACTCCATTTCCAAGAAAGCTTTAATCTTTAATTGGACTGGAACTACAAAAAGATCACTTGCATTATATGTCTGTAGAGAATATCAGAAACAAACTCTTGTGAAGATTTATGAAATTTTATCTTGTTGGAAATGTGACATACCAATTGGCCAATTCATTCTTTTTTTGTAGACCTTTTCTCTGGATGATTTGTCCTGTTTCTTCAGATGTCTCATTTGCCCAGTGGTCTTCAGATTTCTTAGCAGAATACCTTTATTCTCCTGAAAAGACAGAAACAAAACCCTTCCCCAACCATAATTTTAGGGAGATTCTCTTATGGCAAGTTATATCTGATCAAATTAAAAGCATTTGTTTAGTTTTATAGGTTGGTTTAAAATGAATGGTGTCTCTTGTTCAAATCGAATCTTTATCAATTTTGATAGTATCTATAGCTTTTCTTCTCCTGTGGAAACAAAAGCAAAACCTTTTCCCTAGCATAGCACATGCCCTGATTTCCATTCTGATGTTAATACATCTTTAATTATACCAACTGATTTAGTTCTGTAGGTTTTTCTATGATCCAATTTCTCCCTGAAGCTGTTCTTTCATTCTCATTAGAATTTAGAAAATTCGCTGGGCGATGGTGGCGCACGCCTTTAATCCCAGCACTCGGGAGGCAGAGGCAGGCGGATCTCTGTGAGTTCGAGACCAGCCTGGTCTACAAGAGCTAGTGCCAGGACAGGCTCCAAAGCCACAGAGAAACCCTGTCTCAAAAAAAAAAAAAGAATTTAGAAAATTCAAAGTTAATTAAGAATTATTCAATCTATTTCTGGGGTAAATTATCATTCCTTTCTGTTTATTTAATATATCCTTTAGCATTCAATTTGTTCTTTCTATAACTGCCTGCCCTGTAGGGTTTTGTGGTATACCTATAATATGCTTAATATTATAATAAGCAAAAAAACTGTTTCATTTTCTTAGAGATATATGCTGGAACAATTGTCTGTCTTTATCTGTACAGTTATACTATGATGGTCATAAGTTCTAGCAAATGTGTGATTACCAAATCAACCTTTCCAAACTCAGAGCAGTTGCATATTGAAAACCTGAATGAATGGTATGGATGGGTATAAATTGTATGGTGTACACTAACATATTTTAGTTTTCTAAATTCTAAAAAATGGATCGCATTCATCTGTGAGATTTCATTCCTTTGAGTACTCTGTGGGTTACTTGCAGGTAGTGGTGTTTGGCTGCATAAAGAACAAGTAGGACATTTCCTTGGCTTCTTGCCACATGATGGAAACTCTTTTTAAGCCATTGGTATTGACATGATGTTTTTTATGAATTTCTGAGGCCTTCTGCACACTTCTAATCAATAATACATTGATTTCTGCATTACCTTGTGTTAGAAGACCTGGCAGACCCATATGGGATCAGATGTATATTATGTATATGAGATGATGCCTATTCCTGATTGTATCTTGCAACTGAATAAATAATAAAGTCAATTCTGTATCATCTGTTAAAAATTCAGCAGTTTATTTTTTTAATTTTTGTTGTAAATTTTTATTTTTTATTAGATTTTTTTAAAAAAATACCAATCCCAAATTTCCACTCCCTCCCCTCCTCCCATTCCCTCATACACCCTCCCATCCCACCCCCTTCAATCTTAAGAGAGGGTAAGGCACTTTGCTTTGTGGAAAGCTCAAGGCCCTCCCTACTATATCTAGGCTGAGCAAGGTACATATCCAAAGAGAATAGGATTCCAAAAAGCCAATACATGCAGTAGAGATAAATCCTAGTGCCACTGCCAGTGGCCCCTCAGTCTTCCCCAGCCATACAACTGTCAGCCACATTCAGAGGAAGTAGTTTCATCATAGGTTTGTTCCTTCCCATTCCAGCTGGAGTTGGTGAGTTTCTGTTAGCTCAGGTAAACTGTCTCAGTGGATGAACCCTTCGTGGTCTTGACCTCTTTGCTCATATTCTCATTCTTTCCACTCTTCAACTGTACCTTGGGAGCTCAGTCTAGAGCTCCAATGTGGGTTTCAACAGCTTCTATATGCAAAACAACTCTTTCTGCTTTTGTGAATCAGTAACCGTGTTGACAAGTTCTTTAAAATCCCTTAGTACCATAAGCATAGCATATAGTTCTGACTTTTGGATAGAATCATAAGACGTTTGATCCACTCTACTTAAATTTTCTGATTTGTAACCTGCCTTTCCTGATTTATCTGCATCAGTATAGAATATTGGGCTCCAGTTATTGTTGTGTCCATGCAATGCTAGGAAGGAAGAAGTTATAAGGTGAATTCTATTGCTTAGGGGATAGTTATTGTTAATCTTGTCCAAAAATTTACTACAAGTTCTTTTCCAGGGTTCATTTCTTCCCATAATTTGTCAATTTTATTATTATTAAAATGTATTATAATTTCTGCTGGGTCTATTCCTGCTAATTGAGAAAGTGTCAATTTTCCTTTTAGAATTAACTCAGGGACATTTTCCACTTAAGTTTTTAATTTTTATTCAGTTAATGCAGCAAAAAGATCATTCTAAGATAATGTCTTTCCTCTGTATTAAATGTCCTGTAGGGGAATATTTGGAGGAAATATGACCAGAATGTAGTTAAGATTTGGGTCCACATGATCCATATATGTGTTCTGTAATTTCTCCCAATCAAAGCCAATTCTCTCTCAGCTTCAGCTGATAACTCCCTGGGACTTTTTCAGTTTTGTCATCATCCAAGGTTTCGTTTAAATTAATCAGTTCATCAGTTTTCATCCAAATAGTGCAGCATATATGGGAATTGTCTCGTAGAAACCTTTTTTTATTGAAAAAAAAAATCCCTGCTTCCTCCCAGCCTCCCATTTCCC
Organism: Neodon shergylaensis; assembly: GCA_025134845.1. NCBI lineage: Eukaryota > Metazoa > Chordata > Mammalia > Rodentia > Cricetidae > Neodon > Neodon shergylaensis. The sequence goes on from JABTXL010021644.1 coordinate 3,121,969, forward strand.
TCCCCCTCCTCCCGCCCCTCTCCCCCTCCCCCCACTCCTCTCCCCCTCCCTCTCCAGTCTGAAGAGCAGTCAGGGTTCCCTTCCCTGTGGAAAGTCCAGGGTCTTCTCCCCTCCATCCAGGTCTAGGAAGGTGAACATCCAAACTGGCTAGGCTCCCACAAAGCCAGAACATGAAGTAGGGACAAAACCCAGTGCCATTGTCCTTGGCTTCTCAGCAGCCCTCATTGTCCGCCATGTTCAGAGAGTCCGGTTTTATCCCATGCTTATTCAGTCACAGTCCAGCTGGCCTTGGTTAGCTCCCAATAGATCAGCCCCACTGTCTCGGTGGATGGGTGCACCTCTCATGGTCCTGACTTCCATGCTCATGTTCTCCCTCTTTTCTGCTCCTCATTGGGACATTGGGAGCTCAGTCTGGTGCTCCAGTGTGGGTCTCTGTCTCTATCTCCATCCATTGCCAGATGAAGGTTCTATGTTGATATGCAAGATATTCATCAGTATGGCTATAGGATAGGGTCATTTCAGGTTCCCTATCCTCAGCTGCCCAAGGAACTAACTGGGGACATTGCCCTGGGCACCTGGGTGCCACTCTAGGTTCATGTCTCTTACCTACCCTAAGGTGGTTCCCTTAATTAAGTTATGTGATACCCTGCTCCTCTATCCAACCTTGTTTTATCCCCAATCATCCCATTTCCCCAAGTTCCCCCCATCCTCCCCTTCTCACTTTTCTCTCCCCTTCTCCTCTTACCCCCCATCCCACCCCACCCCCATCGCCAAGCACAAAACTCAAGTCCAAATGGATCAAAGACCTCAATATCAGTCCGAACACACTGAACCTGATAGAAGAGAAAGTGGGAAGTACCCTACAACAGATGGGCACAGGAGATTGCTTCCTAAGTATAACCCCAGCAGCACAGACATTAAGGGCAACATTGAATAAATGGGATCTACTGAAACTGAGAAGCTTCTGTAAAGCAAAGGACTGTCACTAAGACAAAAAGGCAACCTACTGACTGGGAGAAGATCTTCACCAACCCTGCAACAGACAAAGGTCTGATCTCCAAAATATATAAAGAAGTCAAGAAACTAGACTTTAAATTGCTAATTAACCCAATTAAAAAATGGGGCACAGAACTGAACAGAGAATTCTTAACAGAAGAAGTTCAAATGGCCAAAAGATACTTAAGGTCATGCTCAACCTCCTTAGTGATCAGGGAAATGCAAATCAAAACAACTTTGAGATATCATCTTACACCTGTCAGAATGGCTAAAATAAAAAACACCAATGATAGCCTTTGCTGGAGAGGTTGTGGAGAAAGGGGTACTCTCATCCATTGCTGGTGGGAATGCAAGCTTGTGCAACCACTTTGGAAATCAGTGTGGCGGTTTCTCAGGAAATTTGGGATCAACCTACCCCTGGACCCAGCAATACCACTCTTGGGAATATACCCAAGAGATGCCCTATCATATGACAAAAGCATTTGTTCAACTATGTTCGTAGAAACCTTTGAAAGTCATTAAGAGTCTGCAATCGATTTATACCTTTTTGGGGTCAATTTTTATAAACTTATTTTATAACCTAAATAATTAATAGAATCTCCCCTTTGCATTTTTCAAGGGCAATTAGTAATCCCCAACAAGGAAAATTTTTCTTCTTCAAACATTCTTTCTAGAGTACTTATGTTTGAATTAGATAGTAAAATGTCATCCATGTAATGATTAACTATAGATTCAGGAAATTTCTTATGTATCACTTTCAATGGCTGACTTACAAAATATTGGCACAGACTGAGGCTATTTAACATTTCCTGTTGAAAAACCTTCCATCAATAGCTCTTAGCAGGCTGAAAATTATAAGTAGGTTCTGTGAAGATAATTTTTTCTCTGTCTTTTTCTTATAAAAGTATAGTGAAGAAACAGACTCATAAATCAATAACTTTAAGAGGTCAAAGATCATCCTTTAGGCAATTGAGAAGACAAAGGAATGTCAGACTATCGAGATCCCATTGATTGAATCACCTTATAAACAGCTCTTAGATCTGTTATTATTATCCATTTTCCCAATTTCTTTTTAACAACAAATACAGGAGAATTCCAAGGACCAGTTTATTCTTCAATATGCTGAGCATTTAGTTGCTGCTGTACTATCTGTTCTAAAACCTGAAGTTTCTCTGTTGTTAAAAGCCAATGACAATCAATACAGGTTTGTCTGTAGCCACTTTAAAAGTAGGGTTGCTGGTGTCTTTGAAATATCAGCAGCTGTTTTGCCCTGTTTTTGTACAACCTGAATGTTCAGTGACTGTTCTTTAAGATATCTTGTAATTTTTTTCTAGAAACATATATTAATTTATGGTTTGTTTATAAGATTTGGGGAATGTTAATCAGAGTATTCCACTATTGTAACAAATTATATACCCACAAATTCATGGCTATGTTAGTTACATATGGTTTTAATATTCCTCTTTGTCCTTCTGGCCCTACATATTTGACCCATTTCATGCTCTTCTTTATCTGAGATAAAGTTCTGATCCCTAAAACCTGAGCATTTATGTCCTGTAGAGGTCAGTTTGGATGCCAAGGTTCTGATGAAATAATTGTTGTATCTGTACCTATGTTTATCAGACTTTCTATGACAATGTCATTTATTCATATTTTTAATTTGGTCTTTGTTAATTTATAGAAGTTTGTCAATATACTCACTTTATGATTTCTCCTGAATTTTTTGTTCTCTCTTCTATAGCTCTTCTATTATCCAAAGCCTCTCACAACAGGCATTAGGTTTTTAGTTGCTCTGGGAAGGAATTTCCTCTATGATGGCAGAAAATTACTGAAACATATTTAATACAGGGGCCTGCAAGAGGTCCTTCATGGAGTTTCCTGACAGCAAAGGATTACCTGGACTATTTCTTTATGACCTGCATTCATTAATCCAATATCTGCCTTTGCCATACCTACTGCATAATCCAGAAGGTAGGGACATTCTGAATAGATTATGCTTAGAAAACATTGTTTCTAGGAATGCCCTATTTATGATTCCTTTTAAGGTGACCTTGGTTGCTACAACTGAAAGACATGACATTTCAATTTTTCTTCAAGCCTCTGGAAACCACCTCTCCTATTTGAGTATCATCATGGTCATAGGATTCAATATTAATTTTATCTTTGATCTATTCCTTCAAAGGTGCTAACATTGCCTTTAACAGCCTAATTAACCTTTTGCATTGAGAGTTAGCATTTTCAAAAGCCAGAAATTTAATTATTATTTATCTAGCTTTTGAATTTAGTATCATTCTATTTACTGCTGAAGTCAATCTTTGTAAAGGCTTCCTTTGGACCCTGTATAACTTTAGTAAGTGACTCAATTTTCTTTCCTATTTCTCAAGTTCTGTACTAAACATTCACAGCTGCTGCATGGCATAAATCCAGGGTGTGGTCATCATATACAGATTTCCTTTCTATAGTAACATATTCTCTTTCTTCAAGAAGTAGATATTGGAAATTTCCATTCTCCATTGTTCAATAATCTTTGCCTCTTTTCTGAACCAGGGACTCCATTGTAATTGTGAACCAGGCTCTAAAACATCTTTAACTAATTCTATCCAGTCTTTAGGAATAATTCAATTACAAACTGACTACAAGTTTAACATTTACTTCATAGAAAGGTGAATGCATTCCATATGAGGCTATTGCTTCATAGAATCTCCTTAAATCTAATGGGACAGAATCCTGTTAGCTGTAACAGAGCCTCTACAATTGACAATTACTGTAAGGCTACTGGATATATTAAGTTTGGTTGTTTGAAAACCTTAGACTGTTCCTCTCTAACCTTATAATGCAATGCTGAAATTGGTTCTTCATTAAATTCCTCTGTCTGGTTTTGAATGTCTCTGTGGTCGATTTTATGAAGTTTTTCTAAGGACTCTATCTTAGCACTCAAATGAACCAACTTTCAGTGATGAAGCAAAATGATAATGCTTACAATTGACATTATATAAGTCTAGCATATTATCTATCATAAAGTGACCCAAATCCCTCCATTGTAATGGTTTTTCCCATTTTTAATGTGAGAAAAACTCTCTCTTAAATAATTCATCTCTTTAAGAATTCTCAATTGTCTTACTAAATCTGCTGATAATGTTGATGAAAATGTGAGGCTTATTGCTTCTGCATAGAACAGTAAAAGCCTGACTGAATTTCAAGGCACCAACCTAGTTTGGGAGCAGCCTGAGAAGGGAGTTTAGGAAGAACCGCCAGGAGAGAAAAAAGAAAAATCTCACCAATAGGGCTGTGATTCTGACTGCTTATAGCTTTTTGGCTTATGCCAATGGCCATAAAGCCACAGATAAATGTTTTTGTGAATTTGTACCCAATCATTGGGTGCCAAATTTAGAATGAATAATAAAAACCCAGACACAGTTATTAGAGCTCAACCTGAAGATCAGAAAAGCAGAACAGTCAAGCCACTAGCAAGGTCTAGCCTTGACCAGTGCTCAGACAAAACAAACGGGAGATGCAACAGTGCTCTCCACCAACTTCAGACTCCACTTCCACTGAGTTTCTGTCTCTTCCTCTTTACATTTCTGTTCCTGCCCAGCCATATCACTCCTGACTCCACCTCCCTAATGATGGGATTAAAGGCATGTGATCCCAAGTGCTGGTATCACCATTGCATGAGCTCTGTTTCTCAGACAGATTCAATCTTGTGTAGCCCAGGGTAGCCTTGAACTCACAGAGATCTGTCTACCTCTGTCTCCTGAGTCCTGGGATTAAAGGAGTGTGCTACCATTCCCTGACCTGTATCAATGACTTGTATGGATCTTTGCTTTCTGATGATCATGCAAGCTTTATCTATTAAAACACAAATAATATACCACTATACCTTCTAAAGTTTCCAGATTCTCCCCCAAGTAAAACCACCAGTATTCACAAGTCTTTGAAATTTGACTCTTTGGGTAGGGGACATTTCATATTTAAATTTAAACTTTAAGAACAGAGTAATACCGGTGGCTTGCATAATGAAGCTGTGGTTGACAAATCTGTGTATATCCCTTCCAGGCCCATGTCATTTTTAGAAAATACTGTTAAAATTATTAATTGATATGCAATATACAGGATATAGAGTAGAGTCAATATATCTATGCAGGTATAATGATTTTATCAACTTAATTGACAGAGCCATCCCTTCAAACATGTATTACTACTTTGTGTTGGGAATATTAAGAACCTTCTATGCTACCTATTTTGAAATGTGCAATTAAGTATTTTCATCAATAGCTTTCCTATCCTGCTACAGAACATTATCAGTTATTTCTCCTTTCTAACTGCAACTCCATAGATATCTCCCAGAGATTTTGTATAAGATGGAGGAAAAAATAAGTATCCAGAGCCCACCAAGCCATAAATAAGTTAAACCCATCAATTAACACATGCCCGATCTTCATTTTTGAAAGACTGTTTAATGTGTGGAAGAAATATTGCTAGTCATCCCGGAGTTTATCATCTGAGAGAGTGTGTGAGGAGATAACACAGTGATGCCAGGTTTGCTGAGCAGTGTGACCATTCCTGGGACTCTGTGAAGGGAGCAGGAGATTCTAGATCCAAGATTCAGTTCCAGTTGGCATACACGCCAGCATGAACCTGCTCTCTAGCTTCCTGTCTTATCTAACCCATCTGGGTTCTTTGTCAAGATGCTTTTGTTGCTGTTTCCCTGCTTTTAGTTTAACTTTCTTGTTTTAGAAATCCAGCTTTAAATCACTTTTTCATGTCTTCCCTGTGTTTGGCCAGGACTGACCTCTGAGCTCTGTTTGGCACATAATATACACAGAGAGTCCATTCTGTATGGGCCCTGATCCAGGACATTTGTGTGGCTATCCATACTTGACCCAGTCCTTCCAGACAGTGTGGTCACTTGGGATGTGTGGAATAAAAGGGATTTTATCAACTTCTTTGAAGGTAAATGGTTTGCCAGACAAGGATGGAGTTTCAGGTGATGGAAATGGCCTTGGAAAACATAGGACAAAACAGAGGTGTAAGTGTGGGGTGTGCTGAGTAGTTAGGTAGTGTAGGCAGTCCTTCTGTCTATGTGTTGCTTTCATTGGTTGAATAAAGAAACTGCCTCGGCCTTTTGATAGGGAAGAACTTAGGTAGGCGGAGAAGACAGAACTGAATTCTGAGAGAAAGAAATCATGTGTTCTAGATATTTCATGTAAGTGGAACATACATTCTTTGTTCTTTGGTGTCTGTTCAGTTCACTTACTATTCTATTTTCAAGGATCTCTATGTGATGGGTTAAATTAGAGCTGAATTTATTTGTATAGATAGATAACATTCCATTCATGTCTCTATTTTTTTCCCATTTACCTGTTCTTGGACATTTGGGCATCTGGTTTGTTTTTTGTTTTGTTATTATAATGGCTACAAGCATAGAAGTAAGTTTTAAATTCCTACATTTAATGTTTGGGGTATTTATTGGGACTGGAGTTCCTAGTCAATTTACAAAAGCTATTTTCAAGTGTTTGGTTTTACTGTTTTCCACAGCAACCTTACCATGTTACAATATAACCAATAGAGTAGACATGGTCCAATTTCCTGACATCATCAGCACTTGGTATTTTCCATTTGTTTATTATTCTCAACCATTGCAGTTTTGAAATGATATTATGATTGTAACTGACCTTTCTGGAATGATGGAGGATATTTAATATCTTTTCATGTGCACACTGACTATTTGTATATCTTCTTTATAGAAATGTCTATTCAAGACTTGCTTATTTTCTAGAGACACTCAGATTAAAAAATAAAGAAGTTTCATATTTACAGCAAAATAAAGCAGGAGGGGTAGATACATTCCCCATATACCCCATCCATGTGCAGCCTTCCTTGTTATTAGGATCCCTTCAGAGTGGAGCATTTGTTACAGCTAAGATTGCACATCACTGTCATCTAAGCCCATTATGCATTGGGACTATATAGAGTGAATATTGGTGTTGATACTGCAGCACTCTTGGGTTTGGAATATGTATGCTAACATGCATCACACTTCTTCACTGTCCTAAAAATTCCCTTTGGTTTATTCATCCCCCTTTCTCCTATAACCTCTAGAAATAAAAGATGTTTTTATTGGCTTTATAGCATTGCTTTTCCTAGAATGCCATGTGTCAGAATCATGCAGTAAGTAGACCTTGGTGGCTTTTTTCACTGAGCAACACAGTTTTACACTTCCTCTGCATCTTTCAATGCACCATAGCTCATGGCTTTTTATTATTGAATACATACCACTGTCTGAATGCACCAGAGATTATGTGTCCATACTTACTGGTGAACATCTTACTTTCTCCCAGTTTTTGCCAACTATGGATCAACTGTTACATATATCTAAGTGCAGGGTGTTTGTGAGAATACATGTTTCAAAGACCTTTGGGTAAACATCTAGAAGCACGAATGCTGGCTTGTATGCTTAGCCTTACAGGAAACTAGCTAACTTCCCAAGCAGTTGTGCTACTGTGTTTTTAGCTGTATGAATAGGTGGTGTTGCTGCTTGCCCCCACCAGCATCTGGATAGATTTTGGTCATTGCATTGGCACTGTGCATCCATATGTATATCAATGTACTTTTCTCTAAGGAAATGTGATGGAGATTCTCTTTTTCTTTATTTGCCATGTGAGTATCTTCTTAAGAGAGGTGTTCCTAGTCTTTGGTCCATTTCCTAATCTTGCTGTTACTATTAACTTTTAAGTTTTCTTTGTGTAGTTTAGGTAACAGTCCACTATAACAGGTCCTTTTTTTGTTTTGTTTTGTTTTTGGCCAGTAGTTTATCTTTTGTTCTCTTGACAGTGTCTTTCACAGAGCAGTACAATTTAATTCTAGTAGAGTCAGCATATCAATTGTTTCTTTCATAGGCAGTGCCTTTGCTATCATAGAATGCTATCACCAAACACAAGAATCATGTAGATTTTCTTGCATGCTATTTTCTATGTAATTTTATAGTTTTCCATTTTGTAATTAAATATGTAATCTATTTTTATTAGTTTTAAATCTAAATTGTGTTATTGTATTAGGGATGCCGCCCACTGACAGAGAACTTGACTTCTTTGCAGAAGGCTCTGGGTTCAATGCCCAAAATTATATAAAAAATTTGTAACTGACTCATAAAATTTGGTCATATTAATGGTGTATCATGTAATATTTTAATACATTGACCTTATTAAGGTAGAGCATAAATTCCTATATCTAGAATATTTTCTTTTTTTCATATAGCTCAGGTTGGACTCAATATACAGCAAGATTGGTCTTGAGTCTGCCTCCATCTCTTGAGTTCCAGAATTACTTGTTAATGCAACAGATGGCACAATGGTTTTCTCCTTCTCCTCTGATTTTTCTCTTTCCTCTTCGTTTTTTCTCCCCTTTCCCTTCACTTCCTTTTCTTTCACTTGTTTGCACTGTCCTCATGATTGGACCTTGGATCTCAATGGGAAAACAATTTATCACTAAATTATAGCTCCCATTTTTATGTGAATCCCAAGTTTTATTATTATTTCTTAAAAATTGACTTTGCATGAATGGCCTGCCATTTTTCTTCATCTCAGATCATTGGCTGTACTGATGTTGTCTCTGTTTCTGGGCATTCTGCTGTGCTCTGTTAATTTATTTGTGCATTCTTTTGCCTATATCACGCTATCTGAATTACTGTTGCTTTTTAAGAAATCTCTAACTTTTGGTCATTTCCGTCACACAAAATTAAGTCTGAATATTTGGCCATTTATATACATTTTAGAATAAGTTTGATCAGTGCCCACTAAATAATTTTCTAGTAAATGAATCAAAATTATGCAGTAAGTAGAAGACAGCAGACGTGTTGAAGAACATGTCTCTCTGTACATGAACATGAAATATCGTTCCATTTATTTTGAGAGCTTGTATCAGAGTTTTGAAGATTTCTGTTTGTGTTTCATTTTGGAGGAGCATATATAGATTACAATATTATGCTACTTCATTAATAATATAGAAGAGGCTGGGCAGTGGTAGAACATGCCTTTAATACCAGCACTCAGGAGGCAGAGGCAGGCAGATCTCTGTGAGTAAAGCCTGGTCTAGAAGAGCTAGTTCCAGGACAGGCTCTAAAGCTACAGATGAAACTCTGTCTCAAAAAAATCCATATATATATATATATATATATATATATATATATATATAATCTTTCACTTATTAATCTGAAATCTTGTTATAACTGATTGTTAATTCCAGGGACCTTGTTTATTAATTTCTTGGATTTTCTCTATACATGGTCATGTTGTCTATTAAGGAAAAAAAATGTATCATTTCTTCTGCCCAAATCTGTATTCCTTATAATTTTCTTTCCTGACTTAATTCATTGCTTAAAAAAGGGACATCTTTATCATGTTCCTGATATTAGTGAGTTCCAGTTTTTCACTATTAAGTTGATGCTGTAGGGGCTTTGAGGGAAAGTCAAATAGCTTTTGTCTTCAATTGTTTGAGGAAGTTCCCTCAATTTCTAGTTTGCTGAACATTGCTTTTGATGGGTGCTGCCTTTTGTTTAAAAAATGATTCATAAGTATGAATTGTTTATTTTATTTTAATTATTGGTGTCATGAAATTGTTTTTTTTTTAAATTTTGAACGAGACTTGCACACCTGGTACAAAACCCACTTAGTGATGGTGTAAGGTTCTTTTTTTTTCATTGCTAAGTGATTTAATGTTTTATTGATAAACATTGCATCTATGTTCATTACTGACCTTGAAGCTCACTAATGTAGCTGGACTAGCTGGTCAGCAAATTTCAGGTATCCATCTGTCTTAATTGCCTCAATTCTTGTGCTAGGTAATACTGACCTCACAAATATATTGGGAAGTATTCCCTCTGATTCTATCTGCTGAATGATTATTATAGAGAATTTTCAAGATATATTTCTTAAATGTTGAGTAAAATTATCTGTTGATCTGTCTGGGACCACTACTTTTTATTTTGGCAGGTTATTAACTATGGAGTCAGTTTATTTTATGGATATAGATATTCACAGGTTGTCTGTTTCTTTTGTGTAAGTTTTAGCAGAGTCTATTTTTTCAAGGCATTGGTGTATTTCATCTAAGCTATCAAGTTTGTAGGCATGGAATTTTTCATTAAATTTCTTTGCTAGTCTTCTAATATTTGTGAGATAGTTATTTTCTCTCTTTTATTTTTGAGCCTAGATAAAGGTTAACTCCCCCAAAGAATCAGATTTTGCTACTGGAATTTTTCCTACTGATTTCATATTTTCAATTTAATCGAGTTCTGATCCAATATTCATTATTTTTTTCTGCTCACTTTTGATTAGTTTATATTTCTCTAGCCCCCTAAAATAGTAACGTAGATAATTTGATTTCTGTTGTGAGTGTGGGATATGTGTGCATGTATGTGTTTGAGTGTGTGCCCAGGTGTATGTATACATAACCTGCTTTTGTATGTTTGTGTGAAAGCCAGAGATTAACATTAGGTGTCTTCCTTAGTAACTTTCTACCTAGTTTTTTGAGACAGTATCCTTTACCAGACACGGAGTTCATAAATACAGCAACACCAGCTAACCACAAGATGTGGAGATTTTATTTCTGTCCCCAGTGCCTGGGTTACCGATGTGTACAACCACACCAGGCCTTAAAAGTAGGTGCAAGAGAACTGAGCTCAATGGTTCACATTTGTGTAACACTTTACTGAACCATCTCCTCATCCCTTGATTTTAGATTTTTTTGCACCTATTAATTTAATAATACTAACTTTACATTGAATTCCTTTTCTTACTCAACTTTACTGTTTTTCATTTTTCTGAAAAGTTTTTATCTAGAGAGAAGTACGTTGCTTAATCTTCAACTATTTAGGGACTTTCCTCATAGCTCCCCCCGCCCTTGTTTGTAGATTAATTCCATCATAGCCTGAGAGCAAACATTGTATAGCTCTTAGCTTTAAATTTTATTCATGTGTATTTTATGAATATAACATGCTATAACATGCCTGTCTTTGTGACTATTCCACATAAGAATAAAACAATGTGCCTTGTACTGCTAGATAAAATTCTCTTTAGATGTTGATTGTATCCTATTGGCTGACACAGAATTCACATTAATGATTTTCTGCCAACTGGATCTATCTCTTTTTTTTCCAACTCTTTTTTAAAATTAATTATTTTTTTTTAAAAAAACTATCTTTTCTCATTTTATATCCAATCCCAGTTCCTATTCCCTCTCCTCCTCCTGCTCCCTCCAAATTCCTCCTCACCCCACCCTACCCCACCCCCATTCACTCCTCAGAGAGGGTAAGGCTTCCCATGGGAAACCAACAAAGTCTAGCACATTGTTTTGAAGCAGGACCAAGCCTTCCCACTATATCTAGACTGAACAAGGTATCCCTCCAAAAGAATGGTTCCAAAAGCCAGTACAATCAGTAGTGATAAACCCTGGTTTCAATTCTAGTGGCCTTACAGTCTGCCCCAGCCATACAACTGTCACCCACATTCATAGGGCCTAGCTTGATCCTATGCTGATGTGGGATTCCCCTCTGTATGTTGTGAATTCCATTGGTTAATAAAGAAACTGTCTTAGGCCTGTGGTAGGGTAGAGTTGAACTAAGCAGGGAAAACTAAACTGAATGCTTGGAGAAAAAAAGGAGGAGTTTAGAAAAGCCATGGAGCTGCCACTAGAGACAGACATGCTGGAACCTTGCCAGCAGGCCATGAGCCTTATAGTAAAATATAAAATAATGGAAATGAGTCAAATTAAGATGTAAAAGCTAGCCAATAAGAAGTTAGAGATAATAGGCCAAGCAGTGATTTAATTAATACAGTTTCTGTGTGGTTTTTTCTGGGAGTCTGGGCACCCAGGAAATGAACAAGCCTCCTTCTAAAACAATTTGGCATGCTAACGTCACCAACTAAAATCCACTTAAAATCTGAGAGAGTTTGGGAGGGAATTCTAGACACAAAAACCAAACAAACAAACAAAAACAAAAACACAGAGTTAAGCATGTCTTAACGCCAAATCTCCTTTAAGGGAGGTTTTCCGTTGCGCAGTTTTAAAACAGCAGCTTTCTGGTATCAGCTCTAACTCTGACTCTTTCAGGAGGCCAAGCATTTAAATGGGGTTTGTGACCAGCATGCTGCAAGGTACTTGGTAGAAGCATGGGCCAACTGGTTATCAGCATTGAGGTGGTGAGGACGGCTCCCACCCAGCAGTCTCAGGCACTAACAGACTTCCACCATGGACTGAGCAAGCAGGCAGGGACATAGTACCTCTAGCAATGATGCCGCATAAGTTTTTAAGGAGAACTTAGGATTTTAAGAAATTGTCCTGGTCATAAAAGGATTACAGATACACAATAAAGACAAATTCAGTTCGAAAAGACATCTAAATGGGTCACAGTGTTGGATAAATGTACTTAGGCTTAGGAGAGAGAAGAAAATGAATATAGACACTTATAAAAAGAAGTAATTTTTTTAAAAAGTAAAGTCTTTAAAGAAATGGCATACAGACAGTCATGATTAAAAGGAGTAAAAAAATAAGCCACATAAACATGGAATATACACAGAGCATCTGGATTATGTATGTTATTGTGCTTTCTTTGAATTTTTGACTGTGAAGAAACTAAGTACAGAGAGACATTTCATTGTCTAGGCTGCTAAGCTAAATCAAAATATCTTGATTTCAAAATTTGAGTTTAAGGATATGTTGCTTTGGAAAAGAGGTTCTTCTTTTGCTTCCACAGAAGATGAGAACCTGTGGATTTCTTCCATACTAATGTGGTTTGATAGACCAAGATCCCCTGAAAGGTCACCTTGAACACCCCTCAAAAAAAATTTGCTCAACAAAAAGCAGGAAGCAGTTTGGAAAGAACTATGCTCAAATTCCCTAAATGATTGTTAATAAATGTTTGTTTACATTTAAAGAGGGATATGTTATAGAGATTTGCATTGGTATGGATCTTGGTTTATTGTTACAAACTTAAGATCAATTTTGTTATATATACAAATATATATAAATACATATATATATTTCTGCTCTTGATTAGGGTATTATGTTTGTCCAGCTCATTTCATAATGTAATGTATAATTAAGAAATATAGCTTAATAGAGAGTCATCTATAATAGCCAAGCTTGTAATCATGTTAATTAGGTTATTTAGATGTACAGAAATATATTTCAGATAGATAGGTATTCTTCAACCACTTCAAAGAACTATAAAATATGGCATTTACAATGTGTTAAGAACTTAAGACTTTTCATGACAATGAAACTCAATCTGTTCCTGGCAGCAACAAGCTACTTCAAGAGAATGATGGGCTTCGACGAGGCTCCTTATGGAGTTTGCTAGCCATTTGGGCAAGAAACTACTCTTGTCTGGATTGCCTGATGAACTGGAAATGGAGGACCCACAGAGAAATGACTGCTGAACTTGCCTAAACATGAGACAATCCTTCGGGGTTCCTGCTTCATGAAAGAGTCTGCCAGACCTTCTGCAGGACACAGAAGAAAGTGACCAACACACTGCCAATAGAGGCAGAACTGTCTTTGAAATTTCCTGCTTTGTGGAAAAGTTTGCTAGATACTATGGGCCTGTAGGCTGAAGATGGATGCCCCCAGCAGTATAGAAGAACTTTGGGTGACTGTTCAGGCAGCAAAATGTCTCTGTCAATTCTAGAGTTTTGGAAGTTGCTTACAATGTACTTCCTGTTTACTTAAGTAATATTATATCCTTCTGGAATCTTTGATGGAGTTGAATAATAGATAGAAAATAGTTATAGTTTTTGTTAATTATGATAAAAGATAAAATAGATATAATTATTGTAACTATAATTCTTGATTGATAATGGTTTTGTTATATGTAATTTTACTATGTTAAATTTAAAAACTTTCTTTTTATTTAAAGAGAAAAGGGGAGGTGATGTGAATATTATTGATTAATAAAAAAAACTGTCTTAGGCTTGTGAAAGGGTCGAGTAGAGTTAGGTGCTAAATGCTGGAAGAAGGAAGGCGGAGTTTAGAAAAACCTTGGAGCCACTGCCAGAAACAGACATGCCAGAACCTTGCTGGTAGGCCATGAGCCTCGTGGTAAAATATAAAATAATGGAAATGGGTCAAATTAAGATATAAAAGCTAGCCAATAAGAAGTTATAGATAATAGACCAGGCAATGATTTAATTAATATCGTTTCTATGTAATTATTTAGGGAGTCTGAGCTACCAGAAACAAACAAGCCTCCTCCTATAACACTACACTGTTTTCCTTGCTGTCAGGCCAGAATTGGTGAGCTCCCGTTAGCTCAGGTCAGCTATTTCAGTGGGTAACCACATCATTGTCTTGACCTCATATTATTGCTCCTCCCTCTCTTCATCTGGACTTTGGGTGCTCAGCCTAGTGTTCTAACAGATAGGTGTTAAAGTCTACACCACTAAAGGTAAGACATGCAATAACCCTAGCTAGAGAGTTCTAAGTATTCCTGTGGAGGGAACAGCTGCATACAGCCCTCAGGTACGGATGAGAAGGAGGATTTACTTGATAATTCTTTCACTGGGTCTCAGAGCCTCTTCAGTGGACTTCACAGCTGTTTTCAGTGTTTTAATTCCCACACACCACTTGGATAGACAGATGGACAAGTGTGTTGTATAAGATACTGAGATTGTCATTTTCTCTCCCTAGAGTCACAGAGGCTTGGGCTCTAATAAATGCCCGGTGGGTTTGATCTGGTTGACTGGTTTCCTCTGAGAACATTCTAGTGTTTTTCAAAACAGCAGATTTTTTTCCTATCAGTCGCTGTCAGAAGCCATATTTTCTATGAGAAACTGGTCATAACCCCTGGAGGTTAAGCTCCTCCATAGCTTGCCCACCTCCCCCAGGAGTCTTTGAATCAGATTTTTCCACACTAAGGTGCAGAGGATTAATCAGTGATGACTGACCAGTTTCAGGAGAGGTTCCTGCTTGGAAGGGGTTATTCTGCTAAGTCATGAGTCTCTGTTGGCCACTGTCTGTCTCTCTAGTTTCTGGGACAGGGGTATGTCAGTGACATCACTTTCTTTGTGGAATTAAAAAAAAACAAGAAAACTTTTTTTTCAGTTACTGAGTTTTGCTTTTGAACCATCCTTGTCCTTGGGATAAAGCAGTGACTCACAAGCTCTTTATGTGTAAAAGGGAAATGGAATTCCCTCTGCTATCTTATATTTGATTTGTGGAAGTACTAAAAATTGATCATAGGCCTTCATAATAGGTGACTGTAACATAGCCGAGCTTCAGCCCCAGCCTTCTCTGCTAATCTTTTCATCACATTCTTTGTGCTACTGAGAGTGAAGAAATCTTATATTCTGGGTGTATAATCAGATATTGCCCTTATA
Source organism: Neodon shergylaensis (assembly GCA_025134845.1). Taxonomy (NCBI): domain Eukaryota; kingdom Metazoa; phylum Chordata; class Mammalia; order Rodentia; family Cricetidae; genus Neodon; species Neodon shergylaensis. The sequence continues at coordinate 3,137,334 of JABTXL010021644.1, forward strand.
ACTTTCCAGTATTTTCTCTCATTCAGGAGGTTTCCTTTTCACTTTTTTAATGTAAGAAAAGTATAATTTTAATAAGACTTGGTCTTTCTGTTTTATTCTGAGTTGTCCATAGCTTTTTGTATATTTGATATTACATCCAAACTCTATTGTCAAATGCAAACTCATAAAAAAGTACCCCGAGATTTTCTTAACCCCTTTGTTTTTTTTTTCAATTTTAGCAATGATAGGCATCTTTAAAGTATGATTTTATTAAATCATCACAACAAATCTATGTGGTATTTTTGTCCCCTTTTATTGGTAATGGCATTCAAGCCCAAATAGTAATTTCCCCAAGACTGCAGAAGAATTAAATTGATAGAGCAAATACTTGAGGTGTTGCTTTCAAATTGCTGATAGATATAACTGGGGACAGGGTAGTGTTCAGGACTGAGATAAATTCACAAGGTTTTCAGGGGTTCTCCAAGTCAAAAATTATCCTAGAGAGTCATCCAACAGTCTCACACACTTTGTTGTCATGAATAACTATAAAGGTTTCACTAATAACAAATATTTGAATGGTGCTTGTGAGTGTGGAGAAGGCTCATAACTGCACATATGGCAGCAGACAGTGCTGGGAAGTGGTTAAACAATCTAACATTGGAATCTTTTACAAGGCTAAGAGAACTATGAAGAATCGTGTACTGAAACTGTCAACTTAATGACTCAATTACTTCTATAATGTGCTGTTTCTCAGAATAACATTGGTGGGATTTAAGCAGCACATATGATGTGTAGAAACTTACACATTTTATAGCTGTGTGCAAGGATATAATGCTTATTTTATGTGCTAGAGTGAGTTATTGTTCAGAGCAAACAAAGTTGGGCACACACAGATGCAGAATGTTAAAGGCTACAAGGGAGACTGAGCCAGAACTTGAGGATTCATCTCTTGTGTTGATAAACTGTCATTCACTTGGGAGAACTAGTATACTTGTTCCCTTCCCCTAATTTCTCAGCTGATTTTTCTCAGGATTCTGAAGAACACGTCTAAGAAATTCTAGGGATGAATTCTTGCATAGTAACATTAATTAGAATCAGACTGGAGATTTCCTGCCCCCCCAAAAAAGCTCAAGAAAACCTCAAGAGGGAGGCTGTGTTCACATATGGTTTATCATAGTACATTCTATTTCTGTTTAATTAGTCATTAATCTTTTCACGTGTCTAATTTATAGGTTATATATGTAAAATGATAGTCTATATAGGATTTGGTACTTCTGAAGTTCCAACTACTCACTAAGGATTTTGGAATGCACCCCATTTAGGAAAGGAGATTCACCTGTGCTCATAAAGGAAAAAGGGAGAACATGACATCTGTGAGAGATAGCAAAGTGATTAAGTGATGAAGCATGAGACAGACAGATACAGTTCAAATCCGAGCTCTACCATTTCAATATGCATGTGTTATTTTCCCTAAGAAGTGGGTTCATTGACCATATCTCACAATAATGATAGACCTAGTATTGAGTGGCTCTTTAAAGTAGAAATAAAATAAGCAATAAAATGGTGAAGATGAGATAAAACCATATATTTGCAGTAGTCAAAATAATGTCGCCCTAAAGATGCTCGTTTTAATCCCAGGAATCTGTAGGTATGTTACCTTATATGTTAAAGAGACTTCAAAGATTCATGTACATTTTGGATATGAAAAGATGGCAAAGGAAATTTAAGTTTGCAAATAAAACTAAGATTATGAATTAGATGATCCTAAATATGGAGATGTTACTGAGTTGCCCATTTAGGCCCCATGTAAACAGGAAATTTTTTTTAAGAAAGGAAACGGAAAGAAATGTAAGGAGGAGTTTGTATGAGAACTTTATCTTCCAGAGCCAACATTGGAAGGGGAAGAAGAGGCTAGGGAACATAGATGGGGTTTCCCTGAAGCCTCTGGAAAGAAACCATAGTCCAAATTCCACTTTCAGCCCTGCGGGAAGTGTGTCAGAATTGTAATTTACAGAATTCCTAGATATTAGAGTTGTGCTCTTCCAAGCCAAAAGGTCAGTGCTCGCCGCATGTTTTCAGCAATTGGTGCAGCCTGAGAGACCCCACTGAAGTCCAGACACAGTGAATATGTACAAACATGTGGTGCTTGCCACATAGTTGCACCATAACTAGGGAATGGGGATGCTGAATACTTGCAAAACTTTTAGTAACTCGGTTTTATCTAGTGTTGCAAAGACCTTGGAGTGTCCAGAACTGAGCTTCACACCTAAAATTGTTTCTTAATATCTACAGTCAGATCCAGGGCTGTCGTATCTCTTTTACCCCCAGTCATACTGCCTGAGGTGAATAGTGGTACATTATACATATGCAAAATATATATTCTATATATGTATTATGTATATGTGATAAACCACTCCTATGTCGCAGTGATTCCAAAGAGAAAGGTTAGCTGTCTCACTGGTTGCCACATTTGAAGGCAGACTCCCATTCCTTTGATCACAAATGGATGGTTGCTCTCAGCTCTCTGACACGTCTCCTAAACACCTGGGGCCACTGCCTTCTGAAAACCTTGTACAATGTTCTATGGTGACTTTGGTGTTGTTATTGCTATTCTTTTTTAATTCCAATTTTAACAAAATTTCAGAATTTTACACATTAGTACCATATTTACACTATTTCTACCCATTAGTCTCCCCCTCCAACTTTCTCTCACATTTTTACCTCTTCTTTGTTATTGTTACACATAGACGTGTGTGTGTGTGTGTGTGTTTGTGTGTGTGTGTGTGTGTGTGTGTGTGTGTGTAGCCAGCTGAGTCCCTTTAGTTTTGCTCCTATGTATATGTTTATCCTGGCCACCTAGGATAAGTAACCTGTCCAGGGGCTTGTCCCCATAGTCTGAGTAGAAAACTGATTCCTTCTCTTTCAGTAACCATTTATTGCCTAGAGCACTACATCGAGGGTTGGGGACTTGTGAGCGTCCACCCCTCACTCAACCAGTATAGTCATTTGACAGGTCTTGTTAGGTGACCATGTGATTTCATGGGTGTCACTTCCCTCTCAGGTACCGAAGATACTATCTCACAGCCTGGGTGTAGGAGTTAGTTTGTTTATATATCAGCTGGGTTTGGGAACCCTGCAGTCTGTGATTCTCTGCATTTTGATTTGTTGTGTGTTTCTGTAATAATATTTCTCTGCTAAAAAACCCAAACAAACAAACAAACAAACAAAAAACAAGGTTCTTAGGTGTGAGAGATACATCTTCTTGTGGGTACAAGGATAAGTATTTCAAATGCAGTTAGAAATTGTACTTGTTTAAAAAAAATGACTATAGCAGCTTCTCCTCTAGGGTTGATGACCTCGCCATCCACAGGTAGTTGGCTAGGTTTACAGTACCAAGCATGAATTCCCTCCCCTTGAGCAAGCCTTAAGTCTAATTAGACAGCTGTTGGTAATCCCCAAGATGAGTCACTATTGCATCATTGGGGATATCTTGCCATACTAGTCAATGTTGTGGTTGGTAGGCTTTACAGCTGGGTAGAACTACTGGTTTTGGTTCTCTCTTGGCAGCTTGCATAGCACATTCCAATGTGATGCGAGCTGGTTCTCAAGGAGAAGGCTTCTAAGTCAGCTCCAGCTTGATTCATCCAAGAGCTGTGTCCCAAGTATATAGTGTCTTCAGCAATAGGGTCTTGCTATCAAGTTCCGGGAGGCAGCCAAGGGCAACAACAAGAGGATATACAGTTTTAGGGGTCTCTTGGACCTTCCTAACCAATAACTTGAAGGGAAGATTCTTATGCCTGGCACTTGAGGTTTTGTGTCTGGCTCTTGGAGGGGACATTACTTTGCCTTCCCTAGTTTTCTCAATTCTCCTGTTTCTACTATTTCCCCCTCTAGGGTTCCTTTTCCCCTTCCCCATGGCTCCTTTGTACTGTCCTGATTTCTGTGGCTACTCTAGGCTGTATGCTTATTTCTAAAGATTTGGAGCTAAAACTTACAAAAAAGAACTTGTGGTATATGGTACTTAAAAAAAAGAATATGTGGTCATGTTACCTTTGTCACGAGGGCTTCAGTGATTTTCTAACACTTTTAAGAAAAAGTCCCAATTTACAGGAGACTTTCAAAGGGTTCTGAGCTGTCAAATACCTTCCTTCCTAGTTTGAGATGCTACACCTGTGGTTGAACTTTGTGCTCTAGCCCACCAGGACAAGTCCAGAATCTCTAAGTACAGCTGGCACTGACTTAAGAGTACATCCTGCACTTACTGCCCCTTGCTTTTGATGACCCTCCTCCAATCATCTACCATCACAAGTCTAAGTCTTACTCATGCCCAGGCTGTGCAAACAGACCCATGGCCAGGAGTAGTCTCTTCTGTGTTCACAGAACACATCACAGAGCTCAGTTGTGGCTATTCTCATCTTTGAAAAAATAGCTGACTCACCAGGAATGATTTTGGTTCCCTTTGGAAAATAGAGAACATCATGTTGTAGGTGGTATGGCATTGCGGCTTGGTAAGTAATAGCAAGACCTTCTGACTTGTTCACTTCATGGATAGCCAGGAAATAGAGAACTTGAGTGATCAGAACCAGAGTTAGTTGTAGCTTTGAAAGTTTACCTTCAGTGACCAACTTCTGCTATGTAGGTCACATGTACTAAAGAGTCCATGACTTACCAAGACAATATCACCAGCTGGGAACCAATACTCAAACATATGAGCTTGTAGGGGCTACTTCACATTCAAACTGAAAGTGCCACCTTCTAGAGTGGTGATTCTTATCTATGTTTTGTCAATCTTGAGGATGTATTGCTTCTTGTTCATGAAAGGCCATCATGTTAAACCACATTTATTATACCAGTGGAATTTACTTGATTAGCTTGTTTGGAGATCTTTGTCAGATATTTGATACAGAGGAATTAATGACATATATTTAACTCTCTAAAACATAGATTATCAACTGGGCCTCCACGAGCAAGTCTATATTCCCAGGTGCTTGGAGGATTGAGACAGGGAAATCACAAGTTCACGGTCTTCTTGGGGAACTTGGGCCATTTCAAGAGAAAAAGTTGAAAGAAAGTATAGGATGTAGTTCAGTGACAAAGTGATTACCTAATGTGTGCAAGCCCTGGGTTCCATGCCCCAACAACAACTGTACACACACAAACACATGTACACACACACAAACACAGGCACACAGGCATAACACACAAGCACGGATATCACACACACACACACACATGGACACACACAGACATACAGATATACCACACTGGCACACAGACATAATAAATACATGGACATACCACACACACACATACACGGACATACCACAGACACACCATGCAGACCACATGCACGCACAGACATACCACAAACAAACACATGCACACACACACACTTATTTCATGGTAAAACCCATTACACGTGACAGACAGGTTCTTTGCACAACCCCAGTTTTGAAATACTAGTCTCAGTATATTTATACAAGATCAGAATTTGGGACAGTTTGGCAAAAAGGAAAATTATCTTTCTAATCTAAGATAGTGTCACTTGAAAGGAATCATGTAAGTTAAAGTGAGTTTTTCAGTCCCTGAATGTGGCAAACAAGAAACAAAGCTCAGATTGAAACACACACAGAGTGGATATTTGGAGTGAGATATTAATAAGATGAAAAACATCTTTTAAATGAGCTCCATGGGTCCAAGAGTTTTGTTGCTTTTATGTAACACTTTGAAATGTTTGAATAAAAGAATAAAATAAAGGATAAGACAACAAATATAGTCAGAATAAAGATTTCTTTGACATAAAAAATAATAATACTCTGTGAGTTCGAGACCAGCCTGGTCTACAGAGCTAGTTCCAGGACAGGCTCCAAAGCCACAGAGAAACCCTGTCTCGAAAAACAAAAATAAATAAATAAATAATAATAATAAATACAATGGTGTTGAAGAGAAAAGATTCTTCTTCCATTGTCTTGTGCTTTTTGTCCACAAATAACAATTTGATAGCCACCCAGAAGAACTAACAGAAGATAAATGTTTCTTTGGTAATATGTCATCATAGAAATTTCTCTTGGTATTGACTCCAGTGGTCTCCAGAGAGCTCCACTGACATGACCTGCTATTTTGTTTCTCATGTTGGTCTGGGTGAGATACAGCAACAGAGAGGGACTTGTGTTCGAGTTCTCTGTAGAACAGGGAGAGAGGAAAACTTTTCCTGAACCTCTTGATTGTCAACTACCTTCAATTGTAAGCAATACCTATGCCACCTATGGCTTGATCTAGGGTTGTCATAATCAAATACCCTTTGATGACATATTAGGGCTTTGCCTTTTGTTGTATGTCTACTGGTGGTTCCAGGGCTTGAATCCAGCACCTTAAAGATGCAAAGCAAATCCTCTACAGACTTCCATATACCCCACATACACTAGCTGTTGATGTGTGGTATTGATTCAGGTTTGAAGGAATCACTCATTCAGGTATGCAGTCAGTGCACACGTGTTGAGTAATAGATAGCATATAGCTCTCTGACACATTCAAACCGGTGGGGCTTAGCTATGGAGGCAGAGCAAGTGAATACAGTTCCAGCAAGCCAGAGGGTAAGAATGCACGTGATTGGAAAGAGGAAATGAGTGCAGAGGGATGAAAGGTCTGTTTTCTCCAAGCAAAAGATGCAATGCAGCGCTGAAAATCTTGAGTGCTGTTGTTGTTTTCCATGGCTTCTGACCAACCTCGTATGTGATCTGGGCTCAACAGTCCTGTGACTCAACATTACTGTCAAACAGCAGACTTTGCCAGCAAATTAGTATTCACCGGAAGCTACACTCAATAAACAGATCATTTGGAGATATCACTTTGGTTGAAAATATGTCTTTGAAAGTTTTACCAGTTCCTTATTTTCTTCAGAAGAAGAATAAACCAATGGAAATTAAATTATGCTCAAACCCACTAATTTATTCCTATAGACACATACATATATATGTATACATACATACATATATATATATATGAAATTTGGTGGTTAGTGCCAGCCATGATGGTGCATTCATGTAATCCTAACACTTGGATGACAGCAGACAGAAAAGTTATGATATCAAGACCGGCTGTTGCTATATAGCAAGACCCTATATCAAAACAGCAAGTAAATAAATGTATAAAACAGGAAACAATAAAATGTGTTGATGAGAACTATTTAGGAGCATCTCTGAACGCTACTACAGATTGTGGTTTGTTATATGTGCAGCTCCCTGGACAGAATTTTATGCGACAACATCTGTTCGCGGTGTGAAAATCCAATAGCTGGGTTTGTTTAGATATTCCGATGCCTCCGGTAAATCTTTTTCTTCGAAGTTATCCATGCTCGCATGCAAATCCTCGCAAGAACTCAAACTTATGCAATAGGCTTTTGTCGACTAATTACACACAAGTCTAAAGTCTGCCGTTGTTTTCCACACCGCTTGATGTCGTTCTGCACAGCCATTTTTCCCAATCTCAAATCTGGTTCAAATAAACTTACCTTTCTTAAGCTGCCAGTCACAGGCAGGATCTCTGCGACTTAATCAGTTGCCCCTGGCAACGTGCAAGTGCAGCAGCATGTTTCGAGGAAATCAGCATGGCTCTTTGAAGCAAATGGGTAATTTTCCATTCTTTTTCAGAGTCCTCGGTGCCAGCAGAAGAATCCAGCCTCTGACGGCCACATAAATGTGCGGCTCTTTAATCTCCTCGGACTCGGTTGTGATTCACAGCAGAGAACAAACTCTTTTGTGTTAAAGATCTTCCTGTGATTTTGGGTGGGCCGTCATGGGGGAGAGGGGGGATAAATGGCAACATGCATTCAGGGCAGCTATGCAGGTGGCCCTCGGAGAAGGGAGAGCTAGCTCGAACTGACCTTCTGTTCTGCACGCCAGGCTGTTTCCTCTGCTTGCGGAGAATATAGCAATTACTTGAAATTACTGCTGAAAATCTTATCTGTGACCTCATCTTTTCCTCTTTTAAAACCAAAGGTCATTTTGGAGCTAGTACTACTTCCAAACGGATTCCCACAATTCCTTTTTATCTAGTCCTATTGTGTTTCCCGACCCCCCAACCTGGGTCTTTCAGTCTGCACTGAGATTCTTTGTTGTGTGTGTATGTACACACGGAGGCCGAGCACAACCTCAGATGTCGTCTACCTACTTGATTTTTGTTGCTGCTGCTGTTTGACACAGGCACTCTTACTAGCCCAGAGCTCACCAAATAGATCAAGCTGGCTGACCAAGTACCTTTAGAGATCCAGCTGGTTCTGCCTCCCTGACTCTGGGATTACGAGAATAAGACACCACTCCTGGTTTTCGACATGGGCCACAAGCCCTTCACCCACTGAACTATCATTCCATCCCTGCGCCCTCATTCTTTTGAGTATCTAGTTCGCTCTCCCACCGCTGCCTGCCATTTTGAAGGTAACAAATATTGGTTTCCAGCCCCAATGTTTGTTCTCACAAGACTCAAGCCTTTCTAATGACAAATCTCACTTGAAGTAGAGCTAAATATTCCTCCTATAAACTTTCATCTCAACATTCATGCATAGAAAGATACTGCAATATGATTAGGCCTCTTGAAGTATATGTGTGCGTCAAGCGGCCTATATTAGGACCACAGATCCACAGATATTTCTTTCTCTTGCCTCTCCGCCCTTGAGATCTGCTTCCTTTCTTTCTCTTCAAGTCTACATGTCCTCTCTTCCTTTCCGGTTGCAATGATGCTCCCTTCACCCTCTGCCTCACAGTTGCCATGGGTCTCCAGGTGTAATTGGCTCTAATGTTGCTCACAACTGACTAGTGACTTCATTCTGAATAATGCCAGCATGACATAGTTTATGTTCTAAGGTTTATAAAGGGCTCTGAGCCAAGCTCCAAACTTCTGTCCACAGACTTAGAGAGGTTTACTGATACATTTTTAGGACTCTAAACAATTTTTTGTTTTCTTCTCTGTTGATGAAAAGGTGTAGCATTGTATATTGGATATTCTGTTTGCTGGTGATTTCATTTGGATAGGGAGTTGGTGAATCCACATTTTGTTTCTGTGCTTATCTGTCCCCTACAGAGCCAATTAAAAACAATGCACTTCTCTTTTTAAAGTTGTAGTTAGAGTGATAAACATGTCTGAGAGTGTGAAAATGGCTGTTTTGACAAAAAGTGGACATTTTTCAGAATGGAGCCATGTTTTTATGAGCTCTGAAGGGTTGACTATAATCATACCCTGTGGTGTGTGTTTTGTTTGGGGGTTTTGTCTTTTGTTTTTTGTTTTCGTTTTTTTTTTTCATTTTTAGTTGTCTCTAGCATTCAAAGCCTCTATCCATTGGGTGTTAATTCTATTTACCTCCCCAATGCAACATGAGCCAATGTGCCACATCGTATAAGCTGTCCTTTGATTTTCTGACAGCTCAGTAAGTGTGGCATTCTGTCAAAAGCACTGTGATTGATGCTTAAGGACTTGGAGCTTTATTAAATGTTTCCCCACTGCTGCTCCTTGGTACTTCCTCCCACTCTTGTTATCTGCTCTCAAAGTCTGGTGACTAAATTTTCTGAATTATAAGGTACACTTTTCAGAACAGTCACACACACACACACACACCGCTCTGGCTCCTAGTGGCTGGTGGTTGTATCTCAGCTGCAGATTATCACAGTTACTTCTTTCATTTTTCCTGCTTGCTAGGAGACGCCTGATGTAGCCATTGTTTCTTCCCAAGAGCCTCTAGGGCTTCAGGTGGAAGTGAATATAGAAGCAGGAAGTGAGTTGTAGTCTGGGGAGGGACTGGGACCCGTATAGATTTGTTCGTTCTTCTGGAATATTCTAGAGTATTTTGGAATGTCCTCATTTTTTTTAGTCCTTGTTTCCTTGTTTCTTCACTTGCCTACCTTCCCTTCTTTCCTCTTCCTCTTTCTTTTTCTCTGCCTCAGTAAAGCAACCCTCTCCTCACAGACATGTATACACTCAGATTAGCATTTAATAAATCCCCTTGGTTTAGTTTTGGAGGCACAGGCTCATGTAGTAGAAACTGGCCTTGAACTCACTATACAGCTGAGGATGATCTTGAACTTCTGATCCTCCTGCATTCATCTCGCAGGTAGTGGGATTGTAGATCCCAGCCTGCTTATCTGTTGCTTGGGACTGAATCCAGGGCTGTGTTCATACAAGCCATGTACCAACTGAGCTTCTCCTGTCTGTCAACCCATTGCTTTTTGACTGGCTGTTTTCTCTTATGTGACAATATATGAAAGAAATAAAAGAAAACAGCTATGAAACACACAATCTTTTGTGGTTGGCTTTTGCACTTGGCATTTGGGGGTTGTTTGGAGAAATGTAACCCTACTGTTCATGGTGACTCTTACCTCTCTACTAAGCCAAGAATAAACCCTTCTTTATGTCAACCCTCTCCTGCCAGTTTCATCCAGCCCCTGCTTCCGTGTGCTGATGTATATTTTATATAATTCATGATTCTGAATCAGTTCCTCAACTTTATATCACTGTGTAGCTTGTGTTTTCCCTTTGCTTCTCTATGCTGCAAGAGAGGTCAACGAAAGCACTTGTTGCCTTGAATCCTTGGCCTCCCATTCTCCCACTGTCAGCTGTGACGAGTTCAACTTTGCTGTCTCTTTCAGCTTTTCCATTTTGTTTACTCTTAACAGGTACCCTCATCAATGATAGCGGAAGGAAAATTGAGGAGTTTATGTGACATTCTGATGTCTAATCTCTGTTAAACTCATACTCATTGCAAAATCAGAAGGGAAGAGATGACTCTGCAATCTGGAATCATCTCTCAAACTTGGGATTTTATAGACTCCATTTTTAAGAAAAATCTGCTTCTTTCTAAACTTTCATAATTTCATATATTTATCATAATTAAAAATAGTTAAAACCACCAAAATTTAACAATCCTAGGAACCTGCCTTTCATAGACTCATTACAGATTTTCAAACTAAAATAGGAACACCTTAATAATAAATGTATTTTCCCACTGTAATTCTTGACCCTTAGTAGAAATATATTGATCAATGTTTAATAAAATGACTAAATGGTTGTATTACTTCAGGTGCTTGCCTTGATAATAGATTTTTAAAACAGGTCAATTTGATATCACAGAAAACTAGACTTTACTTATTTATAAATGGTAGGTGCTAAATTCTTCTAAATATTTTGTCAACTAATAAAAGTATAGAAATACAAATACAGTATGTTTCTGGCTTGTTCCTTCTGAAGCATGCATTCTCAGAGCTGCTAAAGAATACCATTGCTCACAGATATAGAGAGATGATTGGGGTTTAATCAAGCCAACAATTTCTCACAAGAAGTGGCTCTTAGAGAAAAGCTTGCCAGTGCAGCAGCCAGGAGGATCCTTTAAAACTCCGTCATAGCATGACACTCTGTTTCTGTTTCTCAAAACCCCCACGCGTCCCTGTCCTAATACAACACAGCCCAACCTTTCTGCTGAGTACTCTCTGAGCCCTGCTGACTCCTGAATCCATGGCTCTGCCTTCCCCTGTCCTTGTGAGCACGCCAAGCTTGATCCTTTAAGGGCTGTGCACTTACTTCATTTGCCTTAAAAATCTCATGCTCAGGGAGCTGAGTGGTTCATCCCCTTACTCTCCTTCACTCAATGACACCTTCTTTGTGTAATATAGGAAGCTCTTGGACTGCCACCAAGACTTGAAGAAGGACTCCATGATATAAGGTAAGAGCTGGCAGGCACTCAGGCTAGGAGCCTCTCGAGGCAGAGAGAAACTGCCTTGGAATGGTTGTACTCCCTGCTTCGGCCTCAACACGTTCCTTTCCTTGTCCTATAATCCACTGGGAGGAATCTATAACCCATTTGCTACAGGTAAAAGACTGTATGCTGAGTCTTCCTGCTTCCATGGTCCATTTTTAAAACCACTTTTTTGACTTATTCTCTTCATCTCCACCCTTCTATCATAACCTCTTTTTCTTCAGAGCAACTGAGTCTTCTGAAGGTACTGAATCTGTGGATGGTAAATATTTGCTGTTTATTTTAAAGATCATCTCACTTGTTGATACAACCAAATGTTGGATCTGAGATTACAGAACTCTTTCTGACTGTGGAGAATCCTTTTAGGATATGGGTCTTCTTTGGACACCGTCTAAGGTGACAGTAAAAGCACACGAATCCTTTCCTGATGATGCTCAGTCAAGTTGTGATGTCTGAGCAATGCGCTTCAAATGCTATAAAAGGCACTTTGCTGGTACATAGAGATTATTTTAACGTTTTATTTTGTGCATGCATGCATGTGTGTCGGGGCACATATGTGGAAGTCAGAAGGTACCTGATGGGAGTTAGTTCTCTCCTTCTACCATGTGAAATCTGGGGATAGAACTCAAGTCACAAGGTTTGGTGATAAGTGCATTTACCAACGGAGCCATCTCCTCTGCCCAGTCTTGAGATTTTAATGCTAATTATGTTTCAAATAACATTATTAGGTTTCTCATTTTTTAACTGTAGTTTTCAAATGCCATTTTTGGTAAAATAAAAAATACTGTTGCATTTCACTGGGACAGTTCTTCATTTTTTTTTTTTTACTGAAGTACCTTATTAGTTTTGAAGTGTAGAGTTTGATTATTGTGTCTGAAGGATACACTCTGTTTTCGAAGGAAATAATTTGCCAGAGTAGTACAACTTATCCCAAGCAGTCTGACATATGGGAAACCAGCTGTTACTCTCCCAGGAACGTTCAGTAACAATTAAGAAAGGGAAACTGGCAGGGAATGGGCCCTGTGCCCTGTCCTGGGGCAAGACTCTTTTCAGGAGAGAGATCTCAGATGGGCTGAAAAGAGATCTCAAAACCTGGTGGCTAGCCCCGGAGCAGGAAGCCAAGATACACAGAACACTTCAAACCAAGCCCAGCCTCATCCCTGAGAAGTCATCTGCTGGCCCCTGGCCAGAGGAAGATATGTGGGACTCCTGGGAAGTGTGCCCAACTCAGAATCCAAAGCTTCCTGTTTGAACAGACTCCGAGTACCAAGAGATAAAAGGCCATCCTCCTTTTAGAAGAGACGGGGGTGCTTTGCTTGGCAGCCCGATCTTGAAAGATTTCGGAACGTGCTAGTCTTCCTGTACCTACTCTTGGTGTCCGCTGCCTTTAATCATTAGCTCCAGCCAGGCTGTATTTGGGGTGGCCTTCACTAAGGATAATAGCTGTAGAAATTACAGAGCAGCTAGAACAAAGGCTTTATGCAGAAAGGAACAGTTGTGTTTAAGTTTCCGTAATGTAAGTTGCCCTAAATGATAGGATTCTGACTTGGTGCATAGACTGATTTCAAACTGGATTAGGGGTTTAGTAATACTTCAAGTTGTGTGGGGCAGAGTCAAACTTCACTAAAATCCAACAGGAGATCTGAACTGATCCTCTGGCTTTCGTCTTCCTTTAAAGATGGACAGAATGCAGCAGTGATCTACTCTCACGCGGTGTGTGGCTTTAAGTTTATTAGCAGCATGAGGAGATGCGAGAGGGAAGCCAGTGCGTCCTTGATATTAACAATGATCGAAGAATAGAAGACGAGTGAGAGCTTTGTTTTTCAAGAATAGATAGCTCAAAACTCCTTGAGGAAGCGCCTATGCTTTGTTGACTGGTTCTGCAAGGTCCCTAGCAGAGCTTACAAAGTGGAAGGATTTGGAGGAGGGAGACAAGAATGGAAGAAGGAAATGAGGATGAGGAGAGAGGGAGGAAGGAAGGGAGAAATGAAAGAAGGAAGGAAGGACGTCCCCTTGCAAATAAGCCTGGGAATGTACATCAGGAACACATGAATATAGCTTTGCAACCCTAGCCAAGGGTGCCCCTTCCTGTGTCCTGTGTAGGTTTATGCCTTGCTATCTGTTTTGTTATGTCTTTACTTTGTCTATTTAATCTTGTCTAAGATTGAACTCCATCAGTCTGGCATGGATCCGCATTCAGTAGGATCTTGAGTACTGTCTAGTCATCTTTCTGCCAGGAGATGGAGCTGATAAACTAATCTGGATCTGCCTGCTCCTCTTGTCACCTATCCTTACCGTATGCTGGACCTGTGCCCAGCCTGACCCAGACTTAGTGACGTTGGTAATATATGGGCATGATAGGCATGATTGGTGGGGGCTGTTCTTGACTGTTCTCATTGAAGTGAGAAGTCTGGACAGGGGATCCATCACTCTCTGTTTCTTGAGTGCAGATGCAAAGGGACCAGGTCCCTTGGGCTCCTGTCACTGTGACTTCTCTGTCACAATAGACTCCACCCTTGAACTGTGAGCCTAAAACAAACCCTTTTACTTCAGAGTGCTTTGCTACAGCAACTTAAAAGTGATGGATCCACGGATGCTCTGTGCCATTGGATCTAAGGTCTATACAAAAATAAAGACCGTGAACTTCAAAAGTCACGTACTGTTAGGACCCACCCATATCTCACTGAGAGAGCTGTGAGGGTCCAGGAAGTACAGAATCATGGAGGAATCTCAACTACAGGTCTGAGAAGCCCAACTGGAAATAAGAATTTCCTGGAGTGATTTCTATTGTCCCTGAGCTCTGAATCCAATTTTCAATGTCCTTTTCATACACTGCATTTGCCCAATCCTAAGGGTCCTCTGAAGTTTCCATTTCTATTTCTCCTCGTCTTTACATTGCATACAAAACATTTTATTTGCTGTTAAAAACTTCTCATCCTGTGTTAATAGTTTCCCTCTAATGAAGCAGCCGATCAACTTACATGGATTGCCTGCTCTGTGCCAAATCCTCAAAAGTCCAGACTGTATGCCAAAGTCCTGAGACTCAGTCCCTTCCACAAGGGGATCATTTAACCAAGATATTACAGCCAGTATAAGGGGGCCTTAAGTACTGTAGCAATTCAAAGGAGATGAACTATGTGAGGGCCAAGCTAGCCCAAGCTAGGGCTTAGACATGTACCATGAAAAGTCAAACAAAAGACAGAGGGGCTGTAATGAGGATGTATCTGGTGACTTAAGGATGGTGCGGCTACATACAGTAGTTTATGTAGTTTATGAAGAGACTCTGATACTTGATGATTGTTCAGAGACATTGCTGTGATAATTCATTTCAGTTCCACCAAGGCTTGGCTGATGACGATATTATAGTTTGAATATGATTTGTGTCTCACAAGGCCATGTGTTTGAACACTTGATCCCTAGTCGGGGGTGCTGTTTTGGGAGGTTGTCGAACTCTGGGAAGCATGGCCTGGCAGGAGGAAGTAGATTGCTTGGGACATTCCTTGAGGGCTGTATCTAACCTGGCTTTTACACTGAACTCTTTTGGCTTCTTGAGCCATAAAGATGTGAGCGAGTAGCCAGCTTGTGCTACCACCACTGACAGGGCCACTGTCCCACCACACCTTCTCAGTCATGTTAGACCACCATGTCCCTTCTGAACTGAGCCAAAACAAAGCCTTCCTTTTCATGGTTTTTGTCTAATACTTTGTCACAGCAATGAAAAAAAAAGCAGCTAACCAACACATGCTAGTAAGATCATAGAGTGAAATCAGGCCACTGAAACATGCAAAGGGAAAATTAATAGGAAATCTATATTCAATTCATTATTCTTTCTTAATTTTCCTTCTGCCTAAAACTTTGTACCATATAGATTCAGAAAAATAGTGTCTTCTGAGTCCCCACATTCTTCGAAACTTGCATCCATTTTGAGCAACCACCACAGAAAATAAAATAAATACTGATGACCAACTGTCATGGAAACCCACATTCATTCCAGTCTCACCTTTTAGTGGTCTAACCTGAGGCAAGCTAGTTAAATTTTATTATGTAGTTAGGGCTTCTATTGTTTTGAAGAGACACCATGACTGTGGCAACTCTTATAAAGGAAACCAATTTTTTTCCTTTTTACATATTTATATTTTTAAAAAAGAAAACAGACTATCTTTTTAAATTATGCATACCAATCCAAGTTCCCACTACCTCCCCTCTTTTCATTCCCTCCACTTATCCCCCACCCCGTCCACTCCTCAGAGAGGGTAAGGCACACTGCCTTGTGGAAGGTACAAGGCCCTACCTACTATATCTAGGCTGAGCAAGGTATACAAGGTATACAAGAAAATAGGTTCCCAAAAAGCCACTACATGCCATAGGGATAAATCCTGGTGCCACTGTCAGTGGCCCCTCAGTCTACCCCAGCCATGCAACTGTCAACCATAATCAGAGGGACTAGTTTGGTCCTATGCTTGATCCTCCCCAGTCTGGCTGGAGTTGGTGAGCTCCCATTAGCTCAGGTAAACTGTTTCAGTGGGTGAACCCATCATGGTCTTGACCTCTTTGTTCATTTTCTCATTCCTCCCACTCTTCAACTAGACTTTGGGTGCTCAATCCAGTGCTCCGATGCATGTCTCTGCCTCTGTTAAGGAAAACATTTAATTAGGACTGGTTTACAGGTTCAGAGGTTTAGTTCATTGTTGTCATGGAAAGAGCATGGTGGCATGCAGGTAGACATGGTGCAGGAGTAGAGGCCGAGAGTTCTATGTCCAGATTGCCAGGCTGTGGAAGTGACTGTGAACTACGATGATTGGTTGGAGATTCTAAGACCTGAAAGTCCAACCCCCTGGTGATGAACTTTCACCAACAAAGCCACACCTACCCTAACAAGGCCACACCTTCTAATAGTACCATTCCTTATGAACCTATGCAGGCCATTTTTATTCAAACCACCACATACCACTTCCTGGTGCCTGTAGAGGTGTAGCCATATCATAATGCAAAAGGCATTTGGTCCGACTTCAGAAGTTCCCATAGGCTATCACAGTCTCCACACTGTTTAAAAGTCGAAAGTTTCTTCTGAGACCCACAGCCATCTTGTAACTATAGTCCCCTATAAAATCCAAACAGAAAAGCAGACCATGTATTTCCAGCATATAATGGTATAAGGTGTTCACCACTGTTCCAAAATGGAGAAAAGGGAATGTAGTGAAGAATTACTGGACCAAAGGAAGACAAAACCCAGCTGGGCAAACTAAACTCTTCATCTCTGTGTCTCTTGTCAAAGTGCCCTTCAGGTCTCCAAGTCCTTTCAGCTCTGTGGACTGCAACATTCTTGTTTCCCTTGGGCTGGTTCCACTCCCCATTAGCAGCTTTCCCCAGCTGCTGATTTACCCCACGGCTTTGGCATCTCCAACATTTTGGGGTCTCCAGGCTTTACCTTCACAGTTTCACTCAATGGCCTCTGCCAAGTTCTGCTGCTTGCTGGGGCTGACCCCCATTCAATTTTGTCTTCACCAGCTGTTTGTTCCTAATGGTTCCTTCACTGCCTAAACTTGGCTGTCCTAGTACTTACTTTGGAGACCAGGCTAGTCTTGAACTCAGAGATCTCGAGCCTCTGCCTAGTGAGTACTAGGATCGTGCAGCACCACACTTAACACTAAGCTTTTGTTTATTTCCTTTTCATAAATTGGAAACTTAGTTGGGTAGGGTCTTGCCCTGATTCACCACTTCCTTTATTTCATTCAGTATCAGGCTTTTCTTTAATCTGTTTATCTTTTTGAACTCAGGACTTAGCTCAATTCCACTTCCTGGTGCTCCCTTTCTCCTTGAACTATATATTTTGTATTTTTCCTTGCTCAGGTTGCTTCTTTTCCTCACAAATCTTCATAAGAGTGAATATAATAATCATAGGACAGAATCAATACTAGGCTGTTTTGAAATTTCTCTACCAATGCACTTAATCCAAAACTCTTCAATTTAGTCTCAGGAAGACTTTTCAGACATGGGCAAAATCCACCCACATGTTTTGCCAAAATATCCCGAGAATAGTCGCTAGGCCACATATAAATATTCTTCTCTGAAACCAGGTCCCTACAGCTAAAATCATCCTCAGCATTACTGTATTCCATGCTCCTACTAATATGGTCCATTAAGCAACTGAAAGCTGTCCGCTGCAAAGTCCACATTCCTCCAAACAGAAACACGGTCCGTCCTATCACAGTAATCCTCCAGTCTTCGGTACCAACTTCTGTCTTGTTTAGGGTTTCTATTGCTCTTTCTATTGCATGACCATGGCAATTCTTATAAAAGAAAATATTTAGCTGGGGCTAGCTTACAGGTTCAGAGGTTTAGTCCACTATCATTATGACAGGAAGCACTGTGACATGCAGGTAGATATGGTGCTGGAGAAGGAGCTGGGAGTTCTACATCAGATAAGCAGGCAGCAGGACGTGACTGTGAGCCGCTAGGCCTGGTATGAGCTTCTGAGGCCTCAAAGCACACCCCTTGGTAATGAACTTCCTCCAACAAAGCCATACCTATTCCAACGAGGTCATACCTCTTAAAAGTGCCACTCCCTGTGGATCTGTGGGGGCCATTTTTATTTAAACCACCACACCATCCTCAAGTTTAAGCTAAGCATTCTTCCTAACATAGTTGTAGGAAATAAGTATGTGTGATAGAGGACCCCTTTCCTTGTATTCTTTCAGAATGTTGGTGAAAATCTGAAGTATCCACTAGAGTTTAACACCAAGTCATAGACCATGGATGGGCAAAGAACAGCTGTAGATTTTATAGAAGGCATCTGCCATCTAAGTCATAACATCATGCCACCATTTAAATGGTCTGTACAGATGTATTTCTGCAGCTCTGCTTCTTATGTGTAACATTTCTGTCTGTCCCTTCTACAGATAGTAGACTTTGCAATGTAACAGAAGCTTAAAAAAAAGGAGGGACCAGGGAAGATAGATAGGTGTCCGTAAGTGTGAAGACCCTGGAATCCACATAAAATTTAGGGTGTGATGAAGAGCATATATAGTCCCAGCACTTGGAGGCAGAGACAGATGGATCCGAGAAATCCATTGGCCAGCCAGACGATGCTAATTGCTAAGAGGACATCCCCAGATCCTAGTGAGAGTCACTTTCTTAAAAATCAAAGTAGTTGGATCCTGAAATTGTCTTTTGGCTTCCACATGCATGTGTACATATACATGTGTAACCCTACCCTCAACACATAAACACACACACACACACACACACACACACACAAGGAATATAGATATAGATCTGTAATACCTAGGGACAAATTCAGTTGTTGGTTCCTGGTGCTTTTTCCCTAGCCAGACATTGAGTTGACTTTCCTATCAAGAATGTTTTGTATTTGTTATAATGATTCTGTAAATAAATTTTCATTTCATGAGTGAGTCATTTTTCCAATAGATAACAACCAATAAGTTCTGGTGCCACAAGTTTGAGAATTTAGCTTGCTACATTCTAGGATACATCAAATATATAGACATGAAAACCCAGACACACCATGAATTTTATTTTAGTTTTCTGGTTGAAATTGTCTCAGTTACCAGGCAAGTTTTACATGCCTCCACTTTCTTACTAGCAGGCTAGGAAGAGAAGACAGACTGTTGGCAGGGGCTGGGGATAGTAGGAAATGAGCTTTTGTTGCTTTCCAAGTCCTCCTGGGTAAAAGGTTAGCACACAGTTCATAACCTAGAGAGGGAATCAGAAATCAGATAAAGGTCTGACAGGGGGTGGAGAAGAGAGAAAAGGGGAGAGGGTAGGAGGGAAGGAAGGACGGAAGGTTGGTTGGTTTCCAGTTTTTGTGTTTGTCAAAGCTCCCAAAGAACAGGAATTTATTGATGACTACTGCATGCCAAGGGCTAAGAATTCCCAAAGAGCCTGAGTGCTTAAGTAAATGGAAGAAGCTTTTACTGTGGAAGAACACAGCTTTGTACAGACATCTCTAGCAAGCTAGCACCGCTCATACAGAAGCACACTCTTATTGTGGGAAAATACCCACTGGCTCTTTAGATGTGATTAACAAATTTCAGAATTAGCCGTGAAGGTAAAGAGTGAGAGAGATTCACTCACTGTTAGATAAGAGAAGGAACATATGTGGTTAAGGAAATCAGTGGAGGTTGCTGGAGAAGCCCTTCCAAGGCAGCACTCCATGAGGATCTATGGGAACCAGGCTTGGCTACAGCGGTCTGGGGAATTCCAGATGAAATGATGCTGAAAATCAAATTCCAGGTTGTGCCTAGCTTTGTTTTGTTATGCACCTATACAATATCATTTTTTAAATCCTAATGTTTGAATAAAATAGATTTAAAAATCATATGTTTGGATATTTGGAAAATAAAGGAGAAAAATTATCCATAGAAATCAATGAAATTAACACTTTAGTGAGAACATACTGTTTCTCAGTATCAAATATTTTTGTTACTTCCACCTTTTGAGTGTGTGAGTGTGTGTGTGTGTGTGTGTGTGTGTGTGTTATGGTCTGTGTTACAGGCATGTTAGTACACATGTAAAGATCAAAGGACAGTTTTGGGTAGCTTTTGGGTAGCAGTCTTCCCTTCCACTTTGTCTTGACTGCATATATCAGACTGTGACATCTAAGGCTCAAGAGCTTCTGGGATTCTCCCTTCTCACACTCCCAACTCCCTTAGGAGTGCTGGGGTAGCAGAAGTGTGTACTACTATGTCCAGCTTTTAGTTGGGATCCTCTGGTCCAAATTCATTTCATCAGGCTGGTGTGATCAAAACTTTACTCACTGAGCTGTCTCCTGCTACTTTTTCTTTTAACATATATGGATGTTTTGCTTATAAGTAAGTCTATGTGCCTGGTGCCTACAGAGGTCAGAAGAGGATGCTGTGTCCCCTAGAATTAGAGCTGTGAAGGGTTATAAGCTGCCATGTGGATGAGGAGCCTGTGCTCTTAACTGCTGAGCCCTCTCTCTAGTCCTGCCCTCTTTAAAACTAACTTTTTGGAATTCTGTGAGTATCAAACTCGAAGTGATGTAAAGTGTTCTTGTTTATAAACTGAAAATCATTCAGATGTGTAATTACTGCCAAGTGTCTTAGCCTGGCCCTGGTTCTGGCCCCATCTTCTGGTCCATGAGGATGTGAATACATGACTGCTCATTCTTACTGCTGTGCCTTCCTCACCATGATGGGCTACATCCCTTGAAATGGAAGTCAAAATAGAACCTTTCTTCTTTCATTGATTCTTCTCAGGTATTTGACCACAGTGGCAAGAAAAGTGCCAACTATGCAGTCATAATGTCACAGGCCCTTACTAGAGGGATGTGGAGCATGAAGACAAAAATCAAAAGTGTCTCTGTGGCCTGGTAAAAATAATAAGTGTGAAACCAAACAGACCTGACTTTTCATCCTTGCTCTGACTACTCAGACTGCAATAAAAGTTCTTCATTTCCCTGAGATGTTGCCCACATAAAAGACTAAATGAAAGTGCTAATCTTGAGGGATTGTTGGTGGATAAAGGAGACAAGATAACACATAGAACTTGGCATTTCGGTTATTGTTCACTGTTATTTCTACTTCCCTATTTGGCCAGCTCAAAAGAATGAGCTAGATCTGAGTCCTTGAAAAGGAATTTTCAAGAAAGGGAAAATGAGTCCTACGGCTGGAGTGTTTACATTGTCTCTTAATGTCACGATGAAGCTTAATCTCCCAGTACAGCAATATGAAGCTGTAAGGCCTGCAGCATGGGATTAAGGCCCTCATAAAGGGACCTGAAAGAATGAAGATTTTCTTTCCTGTTGTGAGAAGACACAGAACTCAAAACTCTGCCCCCTGACAAGCATAGAGCAGCCCTCAACAGAGCCCACACCTGCCGAAGCCCTGAGCAGAGACTTCCCAGTCTCCGGAGATGAAGCAGCCAGTTTCGGGGTGTTCTGTTTTCTCTGGTCTCAGATACTTCATTCTGACTGCCTGAGGATTAAGAATTAGCAAACAATACTTTTATTTAGAGATATGCTAAGAAAAGATAAGGATTCAGGAGTGTGCATGTTCTTGCTTTTCACAAATAGCTTTATATCCCAGAATTAATACATGAATGAATGAATACAGTGGCAGCAGACATGGTTTCATTTCTAATATTTATCTCTAGGCTATGAAGAAAATCATCCTGATTGGTCAATAGTCTGCTTTCATTGCTTATTTATAGCTTACTGACAAGGGGGCTGTGCTCTTGGTATTCTGGCTTTTAAGCATCTACAATAGTGGTTCTCAAACTATGGGTTGCAACCCCTTTGGGGTCGAATGACCTTTTCACAGGGGTCATCTAACACCATCCTGCATATCAGATATTTACACTACAGTTTATAACAGTAGAGAAATCACAGTTATAAAGTACCAATGAAAATAACTTTATGGATAGGGTCACCAGAACATGAGGAACTGTATTAAAAGGTCACAACATTGGGAAAATTGAGAACCAGCAGTCTAGACAAAAGAATTACAAATTGCTAAAAGATACTAGCTGTCTTTGGTCCCACTCTTCAGAAATGAGGCCCCTGAGTTTCTATCTTTGGTCGTAGGCTCAGTCTCAAGACTCTGTCACCCCCACAAGTCATCCATTTGACTCCAGCCCACGGCACTGCTCCTTGCTGGGGGATAAGACTTTCTCCTGATGAGCAAGATGACTCAGCTCTGAAAGTTTTTGTCCCTGATGATTTCTGGAGCTTTGACTTCTGCAGCCTCACGTGACAGCTCTGCTAACATTCCTCTTCTCCTCACAGCAGCATCTGTAAACACAGGGCTATTTCATTGAGTGCCATCCCAAAGCCAAAGCCAGAAGAAAAATTCCTAGAATGTCCATGAGAAGGTAGCATTTTAAGAGGATTTCCAGGCAAGGCCAGGAGCACTCCGTGTTTGGGTTTCATGTGTCCTTCTCTTTAGCATTCTTTGTGAGCCTTTTCAGAAGCTGTTTCTGTGGGAATGACAGCCCAGGACTGGTCTTGGGGGCTCCTGATGCTGGAAGGAAAACGTCTGAGGCAGTTTCCTTTTTCTGTAGAAAACTTTACACATTGTTTCAGTGCCCTGATTTCTAAAGCTAAGATGATTTGGCATGTGATAATGCTTTCTCAGCACATGCGGGGGAAGTCTATGGAGACCTTTGCTCATGTGTCCACATAGCACCCTCATGGGCAACACCAGCATTTCAGCTGGAAAACTGAAGCCTAGAAAGTTTCACTTTTCTTGGGTCATCCAGTTCTCAACACAGAAGTCTGAATCTCTTTCAGTGGCTTTCCTTTGGGCAGAATAAGATGGCTCAGTGGTTAAGGGCATGCACTACTCCAGAAGTCCTCCAGAGGACCCACATTCTGTTCCTAGAAACCACATTAATTATAGTTACAGTATCAATAACCCTAGCTCGAGGCTAGAGTCTCTGTTGGCACCACCCCTATGTGCAAATACTTACACATAATTAAAATTAATAAAAAGAAATTTTTAAAAATTACTTTTACTTTGCTTGTGTTTATGAGGATCAAGATGTGATCTCACAAAGCTCATTTTATGTTCTATACCTTCTGTTAAGTAGAAGATATATCAGCACAGATATTTTATTTTATTTTTTCATTGTTCCAATTTTTCATAAATTTCTAAAGGTAAAGTCTATCTAAAATTGAAAAATAAGAAAAACAAAATAGCCAAAAGAGATAATTCATTTACAGCCAGCCCAATGTGGAAGTAAACATGAGCTTCAACTAGTGTTTTCTGGAGTAGCATGAGCTTAACCTGTGACTCTACGGTCACAGCTCCTACAGCTAAGCACTTCCTTGCTCGTGACATTTCTAGGTGACAGATTTTTTTATTAACCTTAGACAATCTACATTTAGTCTGATTTCCAGGTCCAGGAATTAAAGGTGACTTCTCTGTGCACCAGCCTCATAGAGAAACTTCCAGAACGTCACGTTCCTTACTTCCCAGTCTTGAGCCTCTCATCTAGGAGGACTGTTCATTTCACTAAAACCCTCTCAACTTTACCAAGGGATGTTAGAATGCTTGTCTGTTTTGCATCTGACTCTTTTCTTAAAATTCAATGATTCACAGAAGCTCAAAGGGAGTTCTAGGTGGCACGGAGTCAACCTAAATATAATCCATATTGACTTTGACCTTTTACCACAGATATTGGGCCTGAATGAGACCACTAAGCCAGGTTACTTTCCAAAGCAAGAGTGATCCTTCCTAGCATAAACATTGGGCATTACTAGAATGGGAAAGTCAGTGAGATTGCGACTGAAATATTCCTGTTTCGTGAATCCGAGCCAGTAACACTGAGTCCGCAAACGGAGATTGTTTCTAGAATTCACATATTTCAAAATAGTATCAACAGTTGGGATCAGCTACATTTGCAAAACTACCTGACATGAACTGACAATCAACCAAGTGCTGATGCTGTTCCAGTCTGTCCTCGAACAAGGGTTCGCTTGCCAGATACAGGTCATGTACAAGAGCTTGGATACTGTGGATTGAGGACCACGCAGCAAGTAGTTCTCACCTTGCAGAACTATTTATAATGTAGTTTATAGCTATGAATTAGGCAACATCTAAGGTATAGTTTCCAACTCTAGCGATGTTGTGAACACTCTGAAGAAGTGGCATGATTTAATGAAGAACCGTTTATTCATGAATGAAAACATGCTGTGCGGTGACAGCAATGTGCCAAGTGGGGCTTTCTGTTGAGAGAGAGAAGAAAAAGGAAGATGCAGTGAGGATCTCCATCAGCTTCCAATTCAGGGCACAAGAGTATGTCTGATCTTGTTTTTTTTTTTAATTGAGTTATTGAGCTATACGTTTTTATCTGTTTCCCTCCTTTCCTCTCCCCTCCCCTTCAACCCTGTCCTGTGGTCCCCATGCTCCCAATTTACTCAGGAGATCTTGTCTTTTTCTACTTCCCATGTATTTTAGAACCATGTATGTCTTTCTTAGGGTTCACATTGTTGTCTCAGTTCTCAGGGATTGTAAATTGTAGACTGGTTTTCTTTGCTTTATGTCTAAATGCCGCTTATGAGTGAGTACATATGATATTTGTCTTTCTGGGTCTGGGTTACCTCACTCAATATGATGTTTTCTAATTCCATCCATTTGCCCTCAAATTTCAAAATGTCATTTTTTTTCTGCTGTGTAGTACTCCATTGTGTAAATGTACCACATTTTCCTTATCCAGTCTTCCGTCAAGGGGCATTTAGGTTGTTTCCAGGTTCTAGCTATGATAAGCAATGCTGCTATGAACATAGTTGAGCACATGTCTTTGTGGCACGATTGAGCATCCTTTGGGTATATACCCAAAGTGTTATTGCTGGGTCTTGAAGAAGGTTGTTTCCTAAGTTTCTGAGAAATCACTATAGTGATATCCAAAGGGGCTGTACCAGCTTGCATTCCCACCAGCAATGCAGAAGTGTTCTCTTTACCCCACAACCTCTCCTGCATAAGTTGTCATCAGTGTTTTAGAACTTAGCCATTCTTACAGGTGTAAGATGGAATCTCAAAGCTGTTTTGATTTGCATTTCTCTGATGGCTGAAGAAGTTGAGCATTTCCTTAAGTGTCTCTCAGCCATTTTAGATTCCTCTGTTGAGAATTCTGTTTAGTTCTGTACTCCATTTTTAATGGATTATTTGTTCTTTTGATGACCAATTTCTTGAGTTCTTCATATATTTTGAAGATGAGCCCTCTGTTCGATGTAGGTTTGGTGAAGATCTTTTCCCATTCTGTAGGCTGCCATTTTGTGTTGTGACCGTGTCCTTTGCTTTAAAGAAGCTTTTTAGTTTTAGGAGGTCCCACTTATTAATTGTTTCTCTCAGTGTCTGTGCTACTGGGGTTATATTAGGAAGTGGTCTCCTGTGCCAGTGTGTTCAAGTGTACTTCCCACTTTCTCTTCTATGAAGTTCAGTGTGGTTGACTTGATGTTGAGTTCTTTGATCCATTTTAACTTGAGTTTTGTGCATGGTGACAGATATGGATCTATTTTCATTCTTCTACATGTTGATATACAGTTATGCTAGCACCATTTGTTAAATATAATTTCTTTTTCCCATTTTATATTTTTTACTTTTTGTCAAAAGTCAGGTGTTCATAGGTGTGTGGATTAATATCTGTCTTCGATTTGGTTCCATTGGTCCTCCTGTCTGTTTTTATTCCAATACTAGCCTGTTTTCAGTACTGTAGCTCTGTAGTAGAGTTTGAAGTCAGGGACTGCGATGCTTCTAGAAGTTTCTTTATTATACAGGATTGTTTTGGCTATGTTGGGTTTTTTGCTTTTCCATATTAAGTTGAGTACTATTCTTTCAAGGTCTGTGAAGAATTTTTCTGGGATTTTGATGGGCATTGCATTGAATCTGTAGATTGCTTTTAGTAAGGTTGCCATTTTATTATGTTAATTCTACCTACCCAAGAACATGGGAGATCTTTCCATTTTCTTGTGTCTACTTCAATTTCTTTCTTCAAAGATTTAATGTTCTTGTCATACAGGTCTTCCACTTGTTTTGTTAGAGTTACTCTGGGATATTTTATGCTATTTTATGTGAAGGGTGATGTTTCTCTGATTTCTTTCTCAGTTCATTGATCATTTGTGTAAAGGAGGGTTACTGACTTTCTTTTTTTAGTTAATCTTGTATCCTGCTACATTACTGAAAGTGTTTATGACTTGTAAAAGTTTCTTGGTAGAATTTTTGGGATCGCTTATATAAACTATCATATTATCAACAAAAAGTGAGAGTTTGATTTCTTATTTTCCAGTTTATATCCCATTGATCTCCTGTTGTTGTCATATTGTTTTAGCTAGGACCTCAAGAACTATGTTGAATAAATATGGAGAGAGTGAACAACCTTGTCTTGTTCCTAATTTCAGTGGGATTGCTTTGAGTTTCTCTCCATTTAGTTTGATGTTGGCTATCGGCTTGCTGTATATTGCCTTGATTATGTTTAGGCATGTTTCTTGTATCCCTGCTCTCTCCAAGACCATTATCATGAAGGGATGTTGAATTTTTGTTGAAAGCTTTTTTGGCATCTAATAAGATGATCATGTGGCTTTTATTTTTTAGTTTGTTTATATAGTGGATTATGTTGACATATTTTCGTATGTTGAACCATCCCTGCATATCTGGGACGAAGCTGACTTTATCATGGTGGGTGATTTTTCTGATGTGTTCTCGGATTTGATTTGACAGTATTTTATTGAGTATTTTTGCATCAATGTTCATGAATGAGACTGATCTGTAATTCTCTTGATGGATTTTTCTGTGACTAATATGAAATGTCCTTCTTTGTCTCTTTTGATTAATTTTAGTTTGAAGTCTATTTTGTTAGATATTATGATAGCTATACCAGTTTGTTTCTTAGGTCTATTTGATTGGAAAAAAATTTCCCAATTCTTTATTCAGAGGCGACGTCTGTCTTTGAGGTTGAGTTGTGTTTGTTGAATACAGCAGAAAGATGGATTCTGTTTTTGTATCCAATCTGCTCACCTGTGTCTTTTTATAGGTGAGTTGAGTCCATTTTTATTAATGGATATTAATGACCAGTTGTTGGAGTGAGGTTGCTTGCAGGTTCCCAGCTACCCAGCTAGTTCAGACCTGAAATAATCACACAGAAAATGTATTATTAAATCACTGCTTGGCCCATTAGTTCTAGATTCTTATTGGCTAACTCTTACATATTAATTTAACCCATTTCCATTAATCGGTGTATCACCACATGGCTGTTGCTTACCAGATAAAGTTCTCAGTGTCTATCTCTGGTGGCTCCATGGCTTCTCTCTGACTCCAGTTTTCTTTCTCCCAGCATTCAGCCTATCCTTCCCTGCCTACCTAAGCTCTGCCTTGGTATAGATCCAAAGCAGTTTCTTTATTCATCAGTGGTAATCTCATTACACAGAGGGGACTCCCACAATAACCAATGATTGCTACCCCCTGTTATTTTAGCTTTCATTGTTGGTGATGTTATTTTGTGTGTTTTTCACTTCTTTGGGATTTACTGCTGTGAGATCATCTATTGTCTGTGTTTTTGTGGATGTAGCCAACTTCATTGGGTTGGAGTTTTCCATCTAGAACTTTGTGTAAGCCTGGGTTTGTGACTAGGTATTGGTTAAATCTGGTTCTGTCACGAAATATCTTGTTTTGTCTATGGTAATTGAAAGTTTTTGTTGGGTATAGTAGTCTGGGCTGTCATTTATGGTCTCTTAATCTCTGCATAATGCTTGACCAGGACCTTCTGGCTTTCACTGGTTCCATAAAGAAGTCAGGTGTAATTCTGATAGGTCTGTTTTTATATGTTACTTTGCCTCTTTCTTTTGTAGCTCTTAATATTCTTTCTTTATTCTGTATGCTTAGTGTTTTTTGATTATTATGTGGTGAGGGGACATTTTTATTCAGTCTATTTGGTGTTCTGTAAACTTCTTGTATCTTCATAGATATTTTTTTCTTTAGGTTGAGACAATTTTTTTCTATGATTTTGATAAATATGTTTTCTGTGCTTTTGAGTTGGACTTCTTCTCCTTCTATTCCTATTATTCTCAGGTTTGATCTTTTCATGGTGTCCCAGATTTCCTGGATATTTAGTGTTAAACTTTCATTAGATTTAATGTTTTCTTTGACTGGTAAGTCTATTTTCTTTATTGAATCTTCAGTACTTGAGATTCTTTCTTCCATGTCTTGTATTCTGCTGTTTATGCTTGCATTTGTGGTTCCTGATCATTTTCTCATGATTTCTGTTTCTATAATTCCCTTGGATTGTGTTTTTTTTATTGTCTCTTTTTCGGTTTTCAAGTCTTGAATAGTTTCTTCATATGTTTGATTGCTTTTTCTTGGTTTTCTCTAAGGAGTTTTTGATGTCTTCCAAGTTTTTGTTTGTCCTTTCTTCCATTTCCTTGAGAAAACTTTTCATTTCCTCTTTAAGTTCCTTAAACATTCTCCTAAAGTTATTTTTTAGGTCATTTTCTTCTGTTTCATCTACATTTGGTTGCTCAAGTCTTGCTGTTGCAGGTCCACTATTTTTTACTGGTATTGTGTTGCTCTTTGTGGTTTTGCATGTGTTCTTACCTTATAAACCCATCTTTTCCTCTGACTGGAATAGCTGGGGCTGTCTGTGACTCTGGTGGTCAATCTTCCAGGTGCCAGTGGATCTAAGGCTCATATGGTTGCTTCTTATAGTGCAGTCAGGGCCACAATTTTAGTTACCTCATTGGTAGCTCTGTGTTCCTGGAGGTTGTTTGGCACTCCCAGGGTTTGCTCTGCAATGCCAGGGTTCATTCAGTCCTACTCCCATGGAGATTGCTTGCTTGGGGCTCTTTATGCTGAGTTTTCTGCCTTGGGCCTGTTAGAGCAGAGATCCTGGCTCAGACCTACTCCCTGGGAGGTTCCAGATCTGCAGAGGTCTCTGGTTCCTGCCTACTTTCTCAGTGGTCCCAGACTCTGGATGCACATAGGTCCTGGCTTAGGCCTACTCCTTTGGAGGTGCCAGATTTGTACCCAGACCCCCAGAGGTCTCTGGTTCTGGCCTAATACTTTATCAGTTGCTCCCTTGTACCTGTTCCTGTGGAGTTTGCTGTCTCAGGCTTGCTTTGGCCTAGGTTGCTGACTCAGACCTATTTCCATAGATGTCCCTGGTCTGGGCCTGCTTCCGCAGAGGTACCTGGCTTTGGCCCAAACCCACAAAGGTCTCTGGCTCTGGTCTACTCCCTTGCATGTCCCAGACTCACCCAGTCTGATCTTGTAATAGAGGGCAAGTCCTTTGTCCAGTCTGCTAGTAAGTATTTTAAAATCACTGAAACTTAAATAGTTGCTAAGGGTAACATATTTCTCAAAGTATCTAGTGCTTGAGAGAAGCAAAGATGGAAGAAATGACATAATTGATTTGACCCTATGTATATGTGTGTATACATGCAAAATATAATTGTATGTGGCATATGTACACATGCATATATAAGTACATTGGCTTGGGGGAATTTAGAGCATGCTGGATATCTTCTACTACTTTCTATCTTCTTCCTTTGAGACAAAGTCTCTAACTGACCAAAGAACTAGTTAGGCACCTACAACTCTAGTGACCCCAGCTTGCCCTTGCCCCCATAGCTCTGGGGTTATAGGCTCATGCAGCCATGTCAGCTTTACAAATGCTGGGTTTTGAGCTCAAAACTTTATCTTTACTTAGCAAGAGCTTTTGCCGAAACATCTTTCTAGATCCAGCCTTATTCTTTATATTTCTTATTCTTTTTAAGTGAGTTGTCATGTTTGTGGTATTTGGTCATCAAAACCAGCAAAGCTCAGTTACAAATATGACCTCTATTTACTACATCTAGTGAGTGGAAACACTAACAGTCATTTTAGCCAAGAAAATGTTCTGTGTGCCCAGTCAAGCATTCGCATTGCTTACAGCACATTGCTTATGGATCATCTATGTTCAGACGTCATGAATACCTATATCCTTCTTTATGCCTGAATAAATGGACTTTTTGCTATGTCTAGAAAACATAAACATACTTAAATATATAGTTTTATATTTCTCATTTCTTTTCTTTTTAAAATTTATCTATTTATATTTATCAATTTATCTGTCAGTCTGTCTGTCCATCCATTCACCCAACCATCTATCTATTCATCCATCCATCCATCCATCCATCCATCCATCCATCCATCCATCTACCTATCCACCTACCTACCTATGTGTTAATGTGTACATGCACAGGTGTGGGAGTCAGAAGACAATGTGTGGGACTTAGTTCTCTTCCTCCATCATCTAGGTCCCAGGGATTAATCTTGGGTTGTCAGGCATAGTACAAACATCTTTTCCTACTGAGTCATCTTTTGCCTATCTTTTTCTTTATTCACTTTTTGTTTCTCCTCCATGTGGTTAAATGAGATTTTATTAGAAGGTGGCTTTTGAGTCTGGGTCTCATTACCTCGCTCATTCTGGCCTAAAACTATCTATGTAATGCAGATTGGACTTAAAGATGCAAAATCTTTCTGCCCCAGTCTCTTAAATGCTGGAGTTATAGATATGCAACACCAGTAATGTGATGTTTTCTAAGTAACATTTCCACTGAAAAGAACTCAGGGTTTTTTCATTGATGTGTCAAAAACTTGACCAATAACCTTGTGGTGTTCTCTCTGGGAGAGCAAATTTTCTTCTGACATCCCTAAATATTTTCAGTCAACAGGAACATTTCCTTTAACAGATGTGAACCCCTGCTGTCTTTTTCTTGGTTCTTATTTGCTAAAATGTAAACATATCCCTAAGAAGAATTCCTGCAGTGATTAAAATGACTATCAGTCCTTGATAGTCTAGGGAGAAACCCTTCACAGAGATCAAACAGTCCTCATAGTAACCTATGAAGACAGTGTACATTCCATTTATAATGAGAAAACACAGGCTTCCTGGCAGAAAGCAATGTGGCCAGGGAAAATGCCCAAAAGGTGGCTAAATTTCTGGAGAGTGTTTAGACAAATAATGAAAGGTTGTGTGTGTTGTTTGTTTTTAATTTTAATGATTCCACATAAAATAGACAATAAAATTCTTGCCCAGTTTCTTTTTTTTTGTTGTTGTTCTCTTTATGATCAATTAATGTGACCATAGTCAAGAATGTTGACGAGTCAAGAATTTTATTGACCCCGAATCTTAAGTGACTTAATGATATATTGATTAATTCATCCATTCAAGATTTGGTTTGTACAGCTGTCTTCAAATTTTTAAGTGAAAGGCTCAGTTTGAGTCCACCTTTTTGTTGGTATTAGCTGCTTTTCTTTGTTTATTTAATTTTTTCATGTGATATTTCAACCCCAGTTCCTCTTCCCTCCTGTTCTCCTGCCCCCTCCCCACCTTTACCCCTTCCTACCCCCCATCCACTCCTCATAGGGAGTAAGGCCTCCCTTGAAAAGTCAACAAATTTTGGCATACCAAGAGGCAGTACCAAACCCCTCCCTCCTGTATCAAGGATAAGGAAGTTATTCCACCATAGGGAATGGTTGACCCACTTTTTATGTAAAACCTTCCTTGGTTTTTTATTTTTCTCTACAACCACTTATCTGCAATTTTTTGGCCTTTCCCTTCTTCTCTCCTATTTTATTTATTTATTTATTTATTTATTTATTTATTTATTTATTTATGTGTGTGAGTGTGTATGTGTGTGTGAGAGAGAGACAGACAGACAGACAGAAAGACAGAGAGAGAGAGAGAGAGAGAGAGAGATAGAGAGAGAGATCATTGCTTTGTAGTCCATCATTCTGGTCTTGAACTTACTACATAGCCCAGACTGGCTTCTAACTCCAGAGCTTCCTGCCTTAGGTTCCTGAGTATTTGTTCTTACAGGTAAGTGCCACTATACCTGGTGATATTTGTTATTCATTTGGTACTAGAAAACTTTAATTAATGTATTCTATTGGGGATACATGGGCTGGTTCTAAGTGAAATGCAGGCGAGTACTTTTAATAGTTTTGACATTAAATGGTTTATTTAAAAAAAAAAACAGCACCAGCGCATAACCTTCACAAAGATTTTCCTAACAAAGTTAAGTGTTTTTATACCAGAAAACATTAAACAAATGACAGTAGAGTTGAGCATGGTGTGTGAGTTCTGAAATCATAAAGATCCTGAGATATATCACATGCTATGGGACCTGATATTTTAAAATGTCCAGTTGCTAATGTGAACATTTTATTGTTTTAAATAAAAAAGATCATTGACATCATTAACACCAGATAACTTCTGTGTGTTGTACAACACACTGAGATATTTTGTTTTGAGTTTTCACTTAACAGCCCTGTGAGGTAGAGGCCACTGTAATCCACTTTTCCATTTACATTATTGCTTCTCCTGTGCTGACAATGAGCCCCAGAGCCTTAGGAATTCTAGGGACGCAGTCTGCCTCTGAGGCCACCCACACCACTATTAGGAACCCATTTACAGAGAAGAAAACCTGGACTCAGGAGAGAGTCAGAATGTGCTGCCCTACGGTAAATGATTATAAACAACACAGGCAGGTTAAAACCCAGATCTGTGAGATTCCCAAATTTATCTTCTAACTACTTCACTATTCACGTAAACACATTTGTCAAGGTTATAACTTATTCAGAGAAGGTGGATGTAGAGGGCACACCTATAATCCCAGCACTTGGAAGCTCGAGCATGAAAATCACAAATTGAAGGACATCTGATTTGTTTTATGGGAGGTGTAGATGGGGGAATGGGCTATGGAGGAGAGGGGAGGGTGGAAAGAGGGGGAAGGAGGGGAAAATGGGAAGAGAGGGGGAGAACTGTAGTTGGAATGTAAAAGTAAATTTAAAAAATAATAAAAAATAAAGATGAAAATTTTATTTTGACTAGAGATAAATGAATAGAGCTTTCACTTTTGGCTAACAATGCAGTACATATTGAGAAGTGTGATGACACAGTGGTCTCAGGAACTCCGTGTGGACAGAAGGGAAGCCACAGACACATGGTTCTTGTGTACTTGTTCCCCAGAGACAGTGCTCCTTGGAAAATGAAAGGGTTCCCAATGCAGTCCTTGCCCCAGCACACACACACACACACACACACACCTAGCCGGGAGCAGGACTGGCTTTGAGAGCACAGTCATTCGGAGAGTATCCGCTGATTTCATGCCATGCCTTCACCATTCCTTCTTCCCCCCAATTCCAAGACTTGAACTAAGGCCAACTTTCTTCCACATTCAACAGAAGTTAAGAAAATCAACTTGCTAGATTCTGTGTTGGTGTAGGAAATCAAATTATTCAAAACACTCAAAATCAGATTAGCATCACTTAAAATCTTTTTCATTTTTAATGAAACAATAATCTTTCACCTTTTGTTGAGCTTTTGTAATTGTTGAGATTCTTGGTACACAAAAATTGTGGGAAGTAATGGTGTAATACCCTTGGCTATCCCAAATCATTACCATCCTCAGATTTATTCTGAAGCGGGAGTCCTGAGCAATTCTGGAGTAGGTAGTCTCAGCCCACATAGATTCTCCATTCTGGTGTGAAGGACTTCGAATTTCACATACAGTAGCCCTAGGTTTTCAGGATTCCTCACAAGCTAGATAAATTAAAAGCCATGGCTGTGAACTTTTCAGTATTGGGCCCATAGTAAGGAATCAGTAAATACTGCTGAAATTAATTTTATAAAAGTGATATCAGAGTGACACGTGTTTTTAATACCAACACTTAAGAGGTTGGCTAGTCATGAGTTCAAGGCTAGTCCTAGCTACATAGCAATTTACAGGTTAGACTAGGCTACATAGACAGAAGCTGTCTCAACAATAAATAAATCATAATTTAAACATTTACTTATTAAGTAAAGCTTATTAGAGCCAAAGAAGCACCTGAAAAAGGAAGATGAACAGACTCCATATCATTTGTTTGTTTGGGATCCTAGGGATGGATCTGGGGACTCCTACCTGCTGCTTAAGCATTCTATCCCTGAGTCTGCTCTGCCCCAATAGAACTTTTGTTCCTGCACTCCATCTTTAAAGATGGATGCAAATAAGACAAGAAAGAAACACAACATGCTGCACATTAGAATAAATACCATTGTGCTGTGCCAGGAAAGGCTCTAGAAGGCTCATCCTCATTCTTATGTAAGATTCTAATAACATTTTCACAATTATTAAAGTAGGATGTTAGAAAAATCAAAAAGCACCATAGAAATTATCATAAATTAATAGCACTTTGAGGTACACAGATTTTAGAAGAATAACCTTTGAATGTGCAGAGTTTGGAGGATGTGTTCTCTTCCCTTTGCCAAAAATAACGTGAATCCCTTCTGGTGTTTATGGCAAAGAGAATAAATGACCTTCATCTTTTCCTTTGTCAGAAACATACTCAATCTTTTGGGATTGTTTGAAGTAGGTCCGTCTATTTTTGGTCATATTTTCATGAGTGTGGACTCTCCTCTCAATTGGGGAACACTTTTGGTTAAAAAAGCTGTATTACAATATTTTATTTTGTGATTCATGTTCCCCTGTGAATCCAGCAGTCTTGAGGGACCCATATCACTTTGTGAAAGTGACAGCCTGCCCTTGACTTTGGCATTCAGCCAGAAATTGGCTAACACTGAACATCAAAGTTGTGTTAAAGAAAACTAGTAGAAGCTATGTGCTCTGCACTTAAAGACAACACAGTACCTCCACTTCTGCTTTCCCTGCCTGCATTGTGATCCTACCTGTGTGTTTTAGTCATGTCTTCCATAAAAACATCTCTATCATCTGTCACACTGAGCTCTGCTTGCCTGGCCTGGTCTTGCTAGGAAAGAAAATGAAAAATAATGTATTGGGACTAGTCCTCCTAATGGGTATGACCCTTGGGTGCAGCTATTCTAAAAAAGCACGAGTCTATCAATCAAAAGTGTCATCCATCCAATACATGAAGGGACCCTTGCTCCTTACTCAGCACCAATAATGAACAAAACACATGTACTGCTGCTTGAGAAATGCCCAGTCTTTCATAGTGGGCAGGATGGTAAATTTATAACTCAGTAAGAGTGAATTTATACTCAGTGTAATATTGATCTTCTTAAATGTGATTGTGGGCTAAGTTGATTTTCTTACGTGCTAGAAAAGGCATTCCATAATAGTCACCAGTATTTGGCAACCTAAAATTGGTGTAGGTCCATACCCTTGCAGTACAAGGTATAGGCCTCCTCCATGGATTCTCTGGAATATTCTTGTTGGCAGATCCTTGTGTAACAACCTGGGCATGCAGATTAAATGTGAAGTGTGAGACCCCTCACTTTAGTCCATAGTTAGACACTTCGAATCATTAATATGTGTCTAGAACAGCAACCCAGTGCTCCAAAAGCTTTTGCTATTCCGCACTTTCTGACTGCTGTTCCTTGTTCCAACAATCCATGTAGGTGGCATATTTGCTTAATAAAAACTTAATAGCAAGTTAATCATTTACAATTATATTAAAGCTATGGCCATAGCTTAACTTCTAGGTCTTGAAGATAATCTAAGCATATAGGTAGCATAAGGTCAAAATAAAGACCGAGGCTGGAAAGGTGAGTATGATCTCAAATGGTCACTGAAGAGTTTTTCAGAATGCTAAGGGGGTAATGTTTCTTTCTGGTTTATTTCATTTTCAGTTTTCATGGCTGTTTCACTCCCCACCCCCATGTATGGATCTCCTCATGCGTAGATGTACAAAAAGGCCTGAGGTTGACATTGGGATTCTTTCTCAACTGCTCACTCCTTATTCTCTGGGGCAAGTTCTCTAGCTGAATCTAGAGATGGGTGATGTGAGCTAGCCTACTTAGACAGCTTTGGAGATCCCTTGCCTCTGTCTTCCAAGAACTAGAATGATAGAGGGGTTATCATGCTATCTGGCTGTTAAATAAATTCTGAGGACCCTACCCCTGGTTTTCATGCTGGCATAGCAAGTGTGTTATCTATCCCCTGTGCTGTTTCCCTACTTTATTTTTGCTTTTCTGAAGTTATTAAACTTGCAATTATCTTATGTAATATTTGTTTGACTAATAGAGTCATAGAAATGGCAAAGTTAGGTTTCGTGTCACACTCCTTTAATCCCAGCACTCAGGAGGTAGAGGCAGATGAGTTGGAGGTCAGCCAGAGCTACATAGTAAGATCCCTTGGGGAAAAATAATCAAATGAAAAAATATCCCTCAAATTGTTCCTATTCTACCTGTTCCATAAGAGGATTAAGTTTTTCAGAAACTTCAATTAAAACCATATAAAGCAAAATAGAAGGAACTTAGCTACATCATAGTGTTTCTCACTCATTTCCATTTGCATCAACCATTGCTTAGACATTTTGTCATACTTCAGTAGAATGTGCTTGTCTCATCTCCATTTTTGTTGCTATTTAGTTGAGATTTATCATATCCATGGAACTGAGATCTCTTTATTTATATCTTAATAAAAATTTCATATTGTATTTTTACATATGATTGTGGAATTTCCTTGAAAGAAAGAAAGAGAGGTGGAGGGTTGGAGGAAGGAAGAAAGGAAGGAAGGAAGGAAGGAAGAAAGGAAGGAAGGAAGGAAGGAAGGAAGGAAGGAAGGAAGGAAGGAAGGAA
>JABTXL010021644.1:3174112-3212137 GCA_025134845.1 Neodon shergylaensis
GAAGGAAGGAAGGAAGGAAGGAAGGAAGGAAGGAAGGAAGGAAGGAAAGAAAGAAGACTTGAATGAGTTCCAGCATACTGAGAAGAAAAATTCTTGTACCTTAATTCATTCTCTAGTTTCCAAATTGTCTGCCATATTCCTCCTAACTGCCATTTATCATTTCCCTTAGTCATAACAAGTAAAATGTTCAGTCTGAGTGTTGAAAATATATTCCAGAATCTTTTTTTAATAATTAATTTATTTATTAAAGATTTCTGCCTCCTCCCCGCCACCGCCTCCCATTTCCCTCCCGCTCCCCCAATCAAGTCCCCCTCCCTCATCAGCCCAAAGAGCAGTGAGGGTTCCCTGCCCTGTGGGAAGTCCAAGGACCTCCCACCTCCTTCCAGGTCTAATAAGGTGAGCATCCAAACTGCCTAGGCTCCCACAAAGCCAGTACGTGCAGTAGGATCAAAACCCATTGCCATTGTTCTTGACTTCTCAGCAGTCCTCATTGTCCGCTATGTTCAGCGAGTCCAGTTTTATTCCATGCTTATTCAGACCCAGTCCATCTGGCCTTGGTGCGTTCCCGATAGATCATCCCCATTGTCTCAGTGTGTGGGTGCACCCCTCGCGGTCCTGAGTTCCTTGCTCGTGCTCTCTCTCCTTCTGCTCCTGATTTGGACCTTGGGATTTAGGTTCGGTGCTCCAATGTGGGTCTCTGTCTCAGTCTCCTTTCATTGCCTGATGAAGGTTAATATCCAGGAGGATGACAATATGTTTTTCTTGGGGTTCACCCTCTTATTTAGCTTCTCTAGGATCACAAACTATAGGCTCATGTCCTTTATTAATGGCTAGAAGCCAATTATGAGTGAGTACATCCTACGTTCCTCTTTTTGGGTCTGGCTTACCTTACTCAGGATAGTGTTTTTTATTTCCATCCATTTGCATGCAAAATTCAAGAAGTTATTGCTTTTTACTGCTGAGCAGTACTCTAATATGTATATATTCCATACTTTCTTCATCCATTCTTCCGTTGAAGGGCATCTAGGTTGTTTCCAGGTTCTGGCTATTACAAACAATGCTGCTATGAGGTTGTGGAGTAAGGGGTACACTCATCCATTGTTGGTGGGAATGCAAACTTGTGCAACCACTTTGGAAAGCAGTGTGGCGCTTTCTCAGGAAATTCGGGATCAACCTATCCCTGGACCCAGCAATACCACTCTTGGGAATATACTCAACTATGTTCATAGCAGCATTGTTTGTAATAGCCAGAACCTGGAAACAACCCAGAATCTTAAATAAGAGATGATATTAAATTGCCCTTCATTTATTTTGATGGGAAAATGTCCTTGTGCAAACAGACCATTTGTGTGACCCCTGAAAGAGGTATCTGAAGATTCCCTATCAGAATAGCCAGCCTGACTTGGGGAATGGGATCCTTTTTTGGACATGGAGGGATGGCTTAAGTGTCAGCACTTGGACATTCCCTGATAAAGTGAAAAAGGACTGAACATTTATCTGAATTAGTGCAACAAAGGGCAGAAGAAAGGGCTGTGTCCACAGAAATGATCCTCTTTGTGTTCTGAAACATTATGTTTCTTTCATAAAACAAATAAGTATGAGCCATTTATGTGACTATGGCCACTTCATCAGTCCCCTCCTTTTCTAAGATCTTTTGTTTTTGTTTTGTTTGAGTTTCTTTGGCTGTCCTGGAACTCTCTCTATAGACCACACCTTCAAATCTGTTCTTAAATACCGACAATGACTGCTTATATTACTGTGATTTTAATTATTTGTTTTAGTTCTTGTTTCTTATAAAAGCATACACACAAACTATATACATATAATCACATTCATATAACATGATATGAACTTAATCTTCCTCATCCAATTGGATACCCAATGTTATTCATTGAGGAGGAAGGAAAAGCAAGGTAAAGGCAGAGGGAGACATCATTCCCATGCACATCCTTTTCCTACTACCCTGAGGTTTGACTTTTTGGTGCTATGCAAGCTTCCACTTATTATTAATAATAGAAATTTAGAAATCTACAAAGTGTGT
This sequence comes from Neodon shergylaensis, assembly GCA_025134845.1. Taxonomy (NCBI): domain Eukaryota; kingdom Metazoa; phylum Chordata; class Mammalia; order Rodentia; family Cricetidae; genus Neodon; species Neodon shergylaensis. The sequence goes on from JABTXL010021644.1 coordinate 3,176,154, forward strand.
GGCACATTAGGGTCATACCTGGCTTTAGAAAATGTTTATTACTGTTGTTGTTTCCGGTTCACAGGAAGGAGCTGGTACTCTGGAGCTAGCGTCGCTTCTGACAAGGTGCTGTGTGAACATCTCAGAATGAAGTGTCTTCTGTAGTGTCTTGCAAAGCCGCTTGGACCCTTCATGTCTCCAGACATTCTAAGGCAAGCTTCTGAGCATGCCTCGTTTCACACTGCTGCCTGTAGAGTTTGTCCCCTCACTACTGTCTGCCCCACTCAGGAGCATCTCACAATCCTGTCTGTCCTTACATCTCTCATCTCCTTTTCCACACTGTCCCTGGGGGCTCATGTTTAATGTGTTGGATTCCGACACGTTTAACACAAGTGCTAGAATCCCAGTCCCCATTTCCCCCAAGCATCCCATCCACACCCTGCTGCCTTGTCTGGCATCGGCTTTGAACGTCCTCTATGCTTTTCAAACTTGAGCATGCTTTTCCTTTTACCTTTTCCCCAGCAGCTTCCTTGTGTCCCTGAGTTTATTTTCTTGGACAGTAGTGCCATCATTTACCTTAAACCTCTAGCTTAATTCTTCAGAAATGTTATGTGAATCATTCCATCTGCTGCCCCTGCTGCTAAATCAACACTCAGTTCCTGCAAGTCCTTAGGAGTTGAAGTTTCTTAGAGACAAGACACATTAAACATACCCAAAAGATGTTCTTGCTCATCTTTATTTTTCCTTAGTCTAAAGCCTTCACCATCTCTCTTCTTTAATAATGGAAAATAAACCTCTTTAGCCACCCCAGTATCTCTATCTCCAAGTTGTTCCTGGGCATTCCATTTACAAATGGAAGTGACCCTTCACTGCCATGGTGATATAGTTTAATCACGAGGGGTGCACCCAACCACTGAGACAGTGTGGCTGATGTATTGGGAGCTCACCAAGGCCAGATGGAATGAGATGGAAGAAGCATGGGATAAAACCGGACTCTCTGATCATGGCGAACAATGGGGGCTGATGAGAAGCCAAGGACAATGGCCCTGGGTTTTGACCCTACTTCAAGTTCTGGCTTTGTGGGAGCCTAGCCAGTTTGGATGTTCACCTTCATAGACATGGACGAAGGAGGGAGCACCTTGGACTTTCCACAGGGCAGGGAACCCTGACTGCTCCTTGGACTGGAGAGGGAGGGGGAGAGGAGTTGGGGGAGGGGGAGAAGGGTGGAAGGAGGGGGAGGGAAATGGGAGGCGGGGGAAACGTTGTTTTTTTTTCTCAATAAAAAATTAATAAAAAAAAAGAAAAAAAAAGAAAAAAAATCTTTAGCACCATAGACTTATGTTTTCGTTTCCAGCCCCAGTGTCTATGTCTGACTGCAGTACACATAGACATTACTCCATCAAACAAGTCATCAGCTTGCCCTGAGGCTAGTCTCAACTCAGTATTTAATTAAAATTTAGCACCAACTGATTTTCTTTCTAAAGTCACTGGCTGTGTTGCTGTTCTTCGCTGGAGTATCCAGTAGATAAAGAAAATACTTTGCAGAGCTCAGAAGTATTTTCTCTCCAAACCACAGCCTTCGTGGAAGCTGTTCAATGTCCGTCTAGCTTCTCCCTGTTTGACTTCTGGGCCCTCTTGCTGTCATCACCCTGGCTTCGCTTATCCCGCCGTCCCTTTCCAGCTGGGCATCTTCTTCTTCACACTTCTTCAAATCAGAACTGCAGTTGTAACTGTTCCATGCGAGAAAGCATTGAAGTAGAAAAACCAACAGCCAAGAGGGGAGGAGGGAGAATGATGGAATGTTTGACTCCTCTTTCTCAGGGTTGAGTGTCGACTCTAGAGATGCATAGAAAAGAGGCAGAGCAGAGAGACTTGTTAGGGGTTGTTTGTGTAATTTCGAAGGAACAGGGGTTATTAGGACCATGGTGGTAGAGAGTCAGATGTCTTTTGATAGCCAGAATCTGGATATATATTGAAAGACATGCCATCAGGAATTTAAGAGAGATTGGGACATTTGGGGTTGCAGTCTGAACAAGGAGGAATTCTCTTTTTTGCTTGGTATAACTGTGTGGTGGATGTGAATATACATATGCATGTTGTCATGTGTGCAGGTGGGTGTGCAGACACATATGTGCATTTGGGAGCCTGAAGTTGATTTACAATATCTTCCTTGATCACTCTCTATTTTTATTGACATTTATTTTTCTAAAGCCAGCTAGCCAGGTTGCCCTGGGGATCCCCTCTCTTGTCGTCCATGACTACTGTGATTACAAACTATTGCCACATCTGCCCAGTATGGGGTTCCGAGGATTCTTAAATAGCTCCAGTTTATCCACCCAGCTACCTCATCAATCCTATAACTTTCTATTAACTGGCAAAAAAAAAACCCCACTGGAGATCAAGCTTGGGCATCACTAATATATATCTTTGTTTTTCAACCTGTGGGTGGTAACCCATTTGGAGGTCAAACAACATTTCCACAGGAGTTACATATCGGATATCCTGTATATCAGATATTTGTACTGCAATTGAAAACAATAACAATATTACAGTTATGAAGTAGCAATGAAAATAATTTTATGGTTGGGTCACCACAGCATGGGAACTGTATTAAAGGGTTGCAGTGTTAGGGAGGCTGAGAACCGCTGCTCTGGATGCTATTAAAAGCTGTGCAGTTGGAGAGAGGATCACTATGCTGACAGAAGAGGGAGGACGGAAACTAGAGGAGTCTTGGCACCTTCCATCATTACCTGTTCAAAAACACATGGGAGAACCAGAGGGAAGGATGATGAACCAGCAAGGTGCAAGGAAACCCTAGAGAGGGTGGTGTCCTAGGAAACAAAGGAAGGGACCATCCAGAGCAAACAGCAATTACCATGAAAGAGTGGAAGAAGAAACCTGATTAAAATGGATTCTGGAGACCATGGGCAAAGAGCAATTGTGAGCCACGAATATAAACAGGTCTCCTGCAGAATTTTGATGAGAGGAGCAGAGAAATTCCTAGAGACCAAGGTTAGAGACAATGAACTGAGGAGAGTTTGCTGTTGTTGTTGTTGTTGTTGTTAATCTTGTCGTTTGTTTTAAGATGAGTATGTTTGTGTGCTGGTTAGATTGGCTGCAGGAGGGCTGGGGATTATCAAAATATGAATGGAAAATTCCTGGATGAGCAGGGGATGACGGTGCAACCTAAGATCCCAACACTGTGGAGCCAAGAGCAGAAAGGTAGTGAGTTTGAGGCCAGATTGGGCTATTTAATAAGATGCTATTTTATAAAGAAAAAGAAAGGGGAAAAAGGAAGAAGAAAATAATAAAAATAAAAATTAAAATTAAAAAGAATAAGAGAGTAAAGTTTCTGGACCAAGATCTCTGAGCTGGTAAAAGGCACAGAATCTATAGTATAGGCACTGGGTATATTAGTCTATCTGTATTAACAGAATCAAGATTCATTTTTATTTGCCTTAAGCAGAGAAAGCTTTACTCATGACTGATGTTGAGTGTATAGCTAAGAGTTTGTCCTTTCATTGCTGAGGATGAGGAGGAACGCTTAAACTTGTATTCTCTCCTTCCCTCTCTTTACCCATAGCACTCATACTCTAGCTCTTTCCATCGTATCACTGAGCATTCTCATAGAAAAGTAAGGAGCTGAGGAAGAGATGGAGAGGACAAGGAGAGAGGAGAGAACTTCACAAAACCATCGTTTGGTTCTATGACAGACGGAAGTCAAACCCATCTGACAGGGTGGGGTCCAGGCAGATTTAAACGTAGCCTAGCTGTCAACTGGATGATCCTTGCCTCTTGTGGCTTCATCACTGGTGGAGGGGGCTTTTTCCCGCCCACTGCTCTGATGTAACAATGTTTACTTCTCTTTGATTCTGTTCTTATGTTTCCAACTGTCTTTCCACCCACACACAGAGCAGATGATTTCTTCTATGAGATTAAAATTTATTTTCCTTATAAAACTTAAATGTGCTTTGTATTCCTAACTCACTTCCTGTCTATATAGACTATTCTAAACACTACACTGGTGGAGATGGAGCCTTCATAGAAACTTCCCTTCCTAACATTGTTCTCCAAATAAATATCTTCATTATTTATTCCTTTTTCATATTAAGGAATCAAGTGAGACCACTTCTAGCCTACCTGAAGGATACTTTAGCAGAAGTGGTATGCATTACTGCTACAAATTAGTTGAGTTTTGGTGACCTTGAGTGGGTGGTAAGTGGCACAAACTGTGGGAAAAGTTGTGCTACCTCATCTGTCCACGTCCTAGGGTGACATTCCATGGGGAGGCCATGGAATTCCAGAGAGGAGCTTATCCGAGCTATTTTAAAGTTTCCCTAAGCCAGGCCTCTGAATTCAACAGTCAGAGAGTACAACAATCAGAGAGCACAAGCTAATAACACTTCTGGGCATCTACAACTTGCTCTTACTTGAAATATTCAGGTTCTTGCCACATTCTTATGTAACTTAATAATTAGTGTCACATACCCTATACTTCAAAATATGACTTTTCAGCCCAACGCTGGGGATCTTTGTTGAACTGGAGATGACAACCCATGTTCTCTTGAAGAAGAAGCTAGTTGGGGTCTGTCCTGTGGGCCCTACTGAGTTAGGATGAAATACACAACACAAGACAATTGTTTCATAGGGGTTGTTATGTGATCAGATACATAGGACAGTTTGAGGTTTTTGTGTGTGTGTGTTTTTTGTTTTTTATTTATTTTTTTTGTTTTTTGGGTTTTTTTTGTTTTTTGGTTTTTTTTTTTTTTTTTTTTTTTTTTTTTGCCTAGCCTTATATTTTAAAAGTGAAATGTTGAAACAGTTAGCTACAAATACGAAAGAATCTGATGTTACCATGCAGGTAAGAGTCTCTATAGGAACTGTCCTAAGCCTAGGGTACCAAGTTCACAGGGAAATGACCTTATGGGTCGTGTCAACACCTGAGGGTAGAGAAAACCATGAGGTCATAGCAGAGAGGCCTTTGTATTAGGCCAAAGAATTAACTAGCTATGGGGGAGGCTCTAGTATCCAGGGCCTCAAGTGATTATATAAGAAAAGGAAAATCATTCTGTAAATGTAAAGCCACTGAAGACTGTCTATGATCCCAGGTTAAACCCACATTGGTCATAGGCTTTGAAATTCTAATGTTATCAGTCTGGCCTAATCACGAAACTGTATTGGTTTCTAACAGTATCAAAAACCTTTCAAGTTGCTGAGCTTCCTCAAAATAAACATCATCTGCTCTGTGCGAGATCTTTTACAACAGAGTTTCCTTAAAACACGTAATGTGGGCTGTGGAAAGAACTCCCTTGGTAAGTAAGTCATTTGCTTCACATCTGTGCAGTCCTGAGTTCAGATCCCCAGAATCGACTCGAAAAGTCAGGTGTATGGGTCATGCCTGTAATCTCTGTGATGGAAGGAAGGGAGACAGAGACAGAAGGATCCCTGGACCTAGATGGCCCATTAGCTTTTAGCATTCTTGGTAAATCTGGAGGCAGCTGGCTAGCCAACATTGCCAACTTGGTGAGTTTTCAGGGCAATGATAGACTGTCTCTGAAACAAAAAGGTGAAATTTGGCATTAGGAATGACATTAGAGGTTGTCATCAAATCTCATCCTTCATGTACATATAGATGCACCCCCACACATGAACACCCCCATACACACACAGTCATTATCTGATGCTCACATTAAACACAGTGAGAGCAATGCAAGCAAATTGTATTTATTTTTACTTATCCTTATGACAATAAAAACATTAAATGCACTAACAAATCTACTAATTAAACTTTGATTCTGTCTACCATTGAAGAGTAATGCAGAGAGTACCATTATTAAAATACCCTACGAAGCACTGAGATAATATTATGAGGTTTTTTAAGTTGCTTTTTATACAGCATGTATTTACTTGGAACTAGCCTGCTATAGTATTGAAGGGAAGTTATAGAGAGGAAAAAACAGTAAAAGGAGAGTGTCAGCAGGGAAGCGTTATTTTGACACTCTGTGCAGATGTGAGGCTTCATACTCATTGTATGTTGCAGCTTCATGGCTTTGTGACTTTTGCTATTGTTGTGGTAAAATGCCCTGGCACAAGCAACCTAACAGAGAAAGAGTTTATTTGGTTTCATAGCTTGAGGGTACCATCCATTATGGTGGAGATAGCCTGGTGGCCAGAGCGTGGACAATCAGTTGCATTGTACCCAGAGCCGAGGAGGCAGGGAGGGACTGATGGCCCTGCCCAGCTAGCTTTCTCTATTTTATGCAGGTATAAAACTTGAACCAAGGGGATGGTACTGCCCACTTTGGGCGTGGGCCTTCTTATTTCAGTTAACCTCAAAGATATATTCTCACATGTGTGCCCAGAGGCTTGACCCCTAGGTGACTAAAGATTCTTCAAAGTGATAATAGTTATTAACCATTACACTTTAATATAGTTAAGTGACAATTTTTTCTTTATGGTTAATATATTGGGATCCTTTTCATAAGTAGGACCATCCCAAAATAAAAGATAAATATTCTTATTTTGTTCTAGTATCTTATGCTTTTCCTTTTATATTTATCTCAATAGTCTATCCACTCCTGTACAGTATCAGGATGTACATAAGACACTACCAGCTAAAAACAAGCCCTCAGCCAATATCCAAATTTCTGGTTCATTAATCAAGATCTTCTCAGCACTAGAACTGAACAAAATACATTTTTGTAATTTTTTTACTACCCAACTCAAGGTATTTTGTTATAGATACCCAAGCAGACTAAGGCAGTAGATCTATTTCTAGACTGTTTGTTTTGTTTGGGTTTTTTTAGTTTTATATATAGGGGAAACACCAAGTTTCCTATGACTCTAATAATACATCAAAAAAAAGCCACAGCAAAAGGAAAGATACTTGTAAATAATATGAGAAACATTGCTTGTACCCAGAATTCTTGCAAATGAATTAAGAAAACAAAAACAGAATGAAAAAAACAGAACCACCAGAAATCTCCACAGAAACATAGAAGACTGGAACACACACTTTTAAAGAAAGACCACACAAATGGCTAAAACCATGGTGCTCATTTTCTTTTTATTTTATTTTTTTCTTCCTTTTATTGAATAGATTTTTTCTCACATAATACTTGATTACAGTTTCCCTTCCTCTTCGGCTCCCCGTTCCTCCCCACCTGCCCTCCCATCCAGACCCACTCCCTTTCTATCTCTAAGGCTTCCCCCGTTGTCACACAGCTCCTTGTTCCTTGGTATCATTTGCTTTGCCTTGCTTCTGCCATTGGAACTGGGGCCTGGAAACACCCTATCAAGTATCAATGCTGTGATTATTGTTATGAAATAATACACCATCCTTCATCTGTAACCAAGGAGCATTTTGCCTTCCAGGCTCTGTGAAACTCTGGCAAGCTAATTAATTTCAGTGCAGGAAGAAAAAATCTCAAATCCTTTTATATTTTTGACACTCTGTGCTCTCTGGACTAGCTAAAAGTAAGGAAATTGACATCCAGTACTGGAAGAGATATAAACCAGATAAAACTCCCTGCTTGGGGAATCCAGATGGATATATCCACACGAGAAAACCGGAAGGCGGTTAGTTTCTACTAAAGCTGGCCATCGTCAGTTCTGTGTGTATTCAATAACGTATCTGTGTGTTTACCAAAACCATGTTCAGGATTGTTCACAGCCACAACCCTGGCAGTGTCCCGTGTGTTCTTCAACCATAATGACACAGTAAAATTATCCTGTCTTCGAGAAAAATGTTCTTTCCTAAGAAGCTCAGGTGGGCTTAGTTCAGAGAGCCAGGGTTCCAGAAATGAAAAAGCCACCAAAACCTTCCTGGTCAGTGACTTTCAGGTTGTCTCAAGAATTTGAAGAATAAAATTCACAGCCTATAGAAAGTGAGTGCCCAAAAGAAATGCAGAAATATTTATTATAGGGAGCCTATGGGAAAGCAGGGAGAAGAGAAAAGAGAAAAGAGAGAAAGAGAGAGAGAGAGAGAGAGAGAGAGAGAGAGCGCACGTGAGACAGAACACAGCGCTCCTGTATAGCAGGAGGGATCCCAGGAAATAGGGTACTATCAAGCTGCCAAACTAGGGTCTTTATAAAGCCTTTATGGCCCCAAATAGTAAGATATGAGACAGGAGATGGGCTTGTCAGTCTATATGGACCACCTTGGTGTCCAAGTGCCTCCTCTAAGTGTCAGTCACATAGTCACATAGCCTCCTAAGTGCTTGTTTAGGAAACAAAGAAACAGAAACCAGAGCTCTTCCTAACTCTCCTGCCCTTCAGCATGGACATTCTCAGAACATCTACTTTGGGGACCCTACCTATCTGACCAGTTTCTATCGCCTCCTCTCATCAGTAGAACCAGCAGATAACTCATCAATGGAATGCTGGAAGGCAACGAGAGTGAGTACTGCTCTCAAGGAGAGTGTACATTACTCCATGGATGGAGCACCAAACTTAACCAAGAAAAGCGATATGCCGACAAGCCTGCTCTGTGGTATATTCTGAAAGCACAAAGCTAATAGATCGTGTTAGAGTCTGGACAGAGGTTTTCTCCTGCGGGGAGCAGCAGTATTGAGGAAGTGATGTGTTTCTTAAAATGCTAATATATTTTCTCTAGTCATGATATAGGCCAGGCTGGCATCAGATTTGTGGTAATCCCCCTGCCTCAGCCTCACAAATGCCAGAATTACAGGCCTACAGCCTCAAAGCTGAGCACAGGGCACAGTATCTGTTCTTTGTTATTTGAAAATGCTTCAGGCTGTGATTTAAGGACGCCCATGTTTTCTTGTAAGTAGGGCTGCATTTCAGTGACCACAGAGTGGTGTGGTGGGGGGAGGGGACACATAACTTGGAGGCCTTTCAGAGTGCTGTGTTACTTCAAGATAGTAATTCTATCTATTTATTATCTCGTTTAAGATAAAACTGTAATTTGGAGCTCCAGAGGCTTTAGAAGACATGTTCAAAAATTCCATAAAATCCCACAATAATCACAGTGGTAAGATCGCCTTAGGTTCAGATGCTTTCATCCCCCCCCACTTCCACCCCCGTCTTTGTGAATAAACCACACTTCTCCCAGTGACATGCTGTAATAGATTAGAGAATGAATAGAGAATGAATGATACTAACTCAGATTGTAGCCATGGATATAAAAACGAGTAAGTTCACGTAGAACAAATGAAGAGGCATGGATTCCATCGGGAGCATCTTTTACTTCTTTTTAAAATTGTTTTACATTTGAAGCACATGGAGTTTTGGCTGCACATATGTCTGTGCACCACGTGCATGCAGCACCCTCAGAGTCTAAGAGAGGATTTCAATTCCCCTGGAACTGGAACTCCTCAATGCTAGCAACTGAACCCTGGGTCTTCTGTAAGAGAAGTAGTGTTTTTAACCACTGAGCCATCTCTCTAGGCCCATCTTTCATTTCTTAATATGCAAAAATAATAACCACTACTATGGGTTTCCTATGATCAAGTAACTTCAATCACTGAAAGGGACCATGCCGTTCTTCAAACTTTACGAGAGCCCCACAGTGTTCTGGAGTCCTTGAACTCTGCGCATCCCATACCGCAGCTGGAACCACAGCTGCATCGTTCAGTACTTTAGAACATCGTCATATCTAAATGAACAGAGCAAGAGGACAGCACATCATGTAAGGGTTTAAAAAGTGAATTTCAAGTTTTAAAAAAATGGTGAAAACAGCTACCACGTCTCTAACCCATTCTCTGCAGAACTCTAAAGTAATTATTCGTTAGGCTTACTCATTTGTGTCTGACTCATTTGCTATTTCAAACCGTTAGACGAAGGTAACAACACAGACCAAGCTTGTCAAACTGGACAGTAAAGAAGTGACTGGACTATTAAAAATTCCTTATTTGGTGAGACTAGAACTTATTATAATATTAAATAAATGCAGTAATTAGCATTTCCATCACACTGTTTTAATGTGCTCCTTTGAGCTCTCCATTTTGGGATTTGGTGGTAGAGGAGTCTACATGTTTCTAATTCTTTTTATTTTTATTTTTTTATTTTGGGGATGACAACTTGACACACCTGGGAAGAGAGAATCTTAACTGAGGAGTTCCCAAGGTTCAGTTGAAGAAGTAAAAGGAGTGAGAATATGAGCAAAGAGGTCAAGACCATAAGGGGTTCATCCACTGAGACAGTTTGCCTGAGCCATGGAGAGATGTCAGAGCCTGTGAGCCCTATCGCATGTCCTCCGTGAGGTTCAGACTGTTCTTTTGTCCCAGGCTTTATCTTACTATGTTACTATCTCCAGAGACTTAATAACACTGAATACTTCTGAAGTTACGTTAGTAACATATTTATATGCACCTATTTTTACAATTTATTTTCTTGCAACAGTCCCTAAAATATTGAATGTGATTCCCATAGAGCATGACTTATTACAGCAATAAAATAATTTGCCTCCCCAACATTTTAAAGTCATTCTGTCATTGCCCATATAATTTATATTTCTTTAAATCAGAGAGTAAAGAGATAGGCATGTAAGATGATTCTGTGTGGAGTTTGCCTGAGTCAGCTGAGGGGGAAATGTCAAGTGCTTTTCCTTTTAGGTGGCTCCTTCACTCACTGATAAGCCTGCACGCATGAGTACGACATGACCGAAACAAGCAGAGGTGATGGCGGTGGGACCAGGGTTGTAAGGTTAGTGGATCTATGAGGTTAAGAGGACAGGGGGATGGCAGAGTGGATGGAGACTCCCAGCATCAAAAACTTACCTTAGACTTAGCACACACACTGCATTGTGGTGCACAGATCAAACCCAGGGCCTTGCTCCACCACTGAGAGATTTAACCAGCTCTCATTTTTAGAGGATTCTGTTGGCAGGGTTTAGGAATATATTCTAAGCGAAGGCTCCAAACTGCTGCATTCCAGAGGTTTCCAGATCATGAGCAAAGGAGCATTGCTGTTGATTCAGTGACTACAGCGGAAGGAGGAAAGGATTCCTTAGGTGTAAAGGGAGAACTGTGTCATTTGCTATCTGCTGAGGGGGCTGAGCCGAGAGAACCAGCAGAGGCCTCTGGTCGAGGCAAGTGGAGAACAGCTTCTGTTAAGGAAAAGAAAGTCCAGAGAGCTTTGTTCTGATTTCACTAACTTGTCCAGCAAGTGGAAAGAAAGGATATTTTAGTTTTTAATCTGGATCTTCTCTAAGATAACAATTAAAGTGAGTGTTATTATAAATACCTGGTGGCTGTTTTATTCTATCTGTAGAGAAGAAAAATTAATTCCTTTATGAACACCCCTTTCCCTGCTCTAATTCTTTAAGGTTGGGTTTATGACAAGTATGTGGTGTGTGATTGGTATGTGGATATTACATGTGTTGAGTAACTGGTGTGTGCCAGATGTATAGTGTGTAACATAGAGGTACCATGTTATCATGTGTGGTTAGCATCTGTGAGGTGTAAGCTGCAGTGATATTTTGTGTTTTTTTTTTTACTTTGGAATTTTTTTTTATTTTTTTTTTAGTTGTTGAAAAAAATTTCCTCCTCCTCCCCATTTCCCATTTCCCACCCCCTCCTCGCACACATCGCGCCCTCCCCCTACTCCCCTCCCACTCTCCCCCTCTCCCCCACTCCATTCCCCCTCCCTCTCGAGAATGAAGAGCAGTCCATATTCCCTGCCCTGCGGGAAGTCCAAGGTCCTCCCACTTCTATCCAGGTCCTGGAAGGTGAGCATCCAAACAGGCTAGGCTCGCACAAAGCCAGTTGATGTATTAGGATCGAAACCTAGTGCCATTGTCCTTGGCTTCTCATCAGCCTTCATTGTCAGCCACATAACAAATAAAATTTGCCTGACGATTAGAATGCAGAGCTAATCCATTAGAAGTCAGACAGTGGTGGCACACACCTTTAATCCCAGGACTCTAAAGACAGAGGCAGATGGATCTCTATTAGTTCAAGACCACCCCGGGCTACATAAAATTGATCCAGTCTAAAAGAGAAACAGAGCTCACACAAAGGCGACCCTAGCACTTGGGATCCCATGCCTTTAATCCCAGCACTAGGGAGGTGGAGACAGGAGTGATGTGGCTGGGTAGAGAGAGGACAGAGGCAGGAGGAGGCAGGAGAGCGGTGTAGTCTGAGCCGCAGTCAGTCTGAGATTGTAGTCTAGGCAGTCTGCATTCTGAGGACAGGATCGCCCCTTTGGTCTGAGCATTGGCAGAGGTCAGAACTCTAGTGGCTGCTCTGCTTCTCTGGTCCTTCAGCTTTCACCCCCTGATAGCTGACTCTGAGTTTTTATTATTAAGAACAATTAGAATTCGTGCTAGAATTTGTATATGTGAAGGAGCATTAGAGGGCATAGGTAGATAGGAAAAGCAAAAAAATCACCTGAGATGTTGGTTTCTTATTCCTGGAACACAGTATGAGGAGAAACTGCAGGAAGGCACAGAGGTAGATATCTAAGTAGGACCAACAGGGAAAAGGAAGGGCCTAAGGACACTATACAATAGCCAAGACAGTTTAGCTAATTTATGTCTCTCCAGTCCTGGATAGACAAAGCCTTCCCTTTCTCCACTGTTCAGGTTCTTGTCTTTCCTAGACATTCAATTATTTGTCTAATCTAGGGACTGAGCTCAGTGATTCCCTATCTCAGTGGTTCTCAACCTGTGGGTTGTGACCCTTTAAGTGTTGAATGACCTTCTCACAGCAGTCTGCTAAGACCATCAGAAAGCACAGAAACTTTACATCGTGATTCATAACTAGCAAAATTACAGTTACGAAGTAGCATCCAAAATAATTTCATGGCTGTGGGGTCACCACAACACAAGGAACTGTGTTAAAGAGAAGTAGCATTCGGAAGGTTGAATGTCTTAGACAATCACCAGCATATACTACCCCAGCCCACCCCATTACATATGTGAGGTCTGCATGAGCGCGTGTGTTGAGTGTTAGCTGTGTATGTAAGGTAGAACTATGTTTGTATCGTGTGTGGTTGGTTTTAGTGTATGAAATGTGTATATGTTGAAATATATGTGCTTGTATAGTTTGTACGTTGTATGTATGAAACATGTATGTTGTATTGTGATATATGGAAGTGTCTATGGCATATGATTAGAATGTTTATATCCTATGGTTTGGGTGGTATATGTATGTGTGTAGTTTGCCTAGTATGTATGGTAGAAGCACACATGTATCATATATGTGGTTAGTGTTTATATGTGTGAGGTATATGGCATATGTTATATATGTGAAAATTATGTGCTGTCTGTGTTCTTTGGTATCTGTGTGTGAGCTATGTGGTGTATGTTTAGTATGATAATATGTGTGTATGTTGTATATGAGATTGGTATGGTGTGAGATGAGATATATTTTGTGTGTATGAGATATGTGCTTGCATGAGGTATATCTGAGTGTGGTGTGTTTCTCATGTTTGTGTCCCCATGTCACATAGACAGCTGTGAAGTCACCAGGTTTTCCTTTTTAAATCACTAGGTACAAAAAGGAACACTATTCCAACCTTTACGAACAGTTATTACTGTATAAAGAGTTTAGTATTGGGGGGCCAGCAAGGTGGCTGCCTGGGTAAAGGCACCTGCCACCAAGCCTGAGAGCGACCTGAGTCTATTCACTGGGATGCACACGGTGGGAGAACTGACTCTCCATAGTGTCCTCTGAAGACACATAGGGTGCGGAGAGTCTATATCCACAGGGTGCACTGCTACCAGCCAGTCAATAATTTCAGAAAAGACAGCAGAAGAGACAATTATACAGAATGACTCGCATGAGCTTACTGGCTGTGAATTTCATCTCTCTCTTCACTGTTCCCACATGTAACTGAATGTTGATTATTTCTCAATAAGAAAACAAAAGGGGAAGAATCATCATTAATCCTTATTATGAGTAACCTCTTGATAACACGTTTGTATCCCTGCAACTTCAAAACACAGACATTGTGATCCGAATTCACAGGGCCTGTGCTTCAGAGAGGTCTCGGGAGTTCCCGGACACCACAGGGAACAGGGAGGTGTTCTGGAAACTTTAAACCCAGGCAAGAGACACTAACCTGATGCACTAAGAAATTTTTAAAACTAGTTTTAATTTATATGGAGGGCTTAGCTGTTTAGAGCCAGAGTTATTCATAATAAAGACAACCAAACAGCAGCATACATTCAACAATGTGGCAACACACCATTCTCCCTCCTTTCCCACACTTTGGTCCCTCTTTTCTGTTTCTTTACTCTCTTCTCTCTTAACTCTTTCTCCTTCTTCATCTCGTCTCTTCTCTTCTTTCTCATCTTCTAATCTTCTTTTTTCCTTTTTTCTCCCTTCCCCATATGTCTCCATTTCTGCCTCTCATGCCCCCCCCTTTTTTTCAGAAATTAAAATCCAATTATGAAGTTCAAAGATGGTCAAATTTCCATAGTTTTGAATTTGTTTCTTTCTATTTTTTAACTAGGTGATGACACCCAGGTCTCTACCATCAGTAGCAGGAATGTTTACATTACAATCAATATGTGCATATACATAAATGTATGCATACACATGTTAATATTTGTTACCAATGATCTGTTTAAGCTTTGGGCATGATTGCTCACATTGCTGGATAGCTGTGATGTTGAGATAACGGTGGGAGCATCATGCCTCTCAGAGTTGTGAGGATTAGACTGTGAAATGCTTGTATATAGATCCTGGCACATAGTACGCAGCTAGCAGGTGCTGTGAAGATATGCAAGTTGTGCACACATTCTGTTTAATGTGTTATCTTGCTAATGCTTAATTTGTCTACTTGTTTTTGTGAACGAGTATCTCCACATTGCCATACTGTTCTTACCTCTATGTTGCTGAAGAATTTATCGCAGCAGTTTCAAATAAACACAACGCAACTCAAACGGTTATCTCAGTTTACTGTGTCTGGTCAAAGGTACACTATGTTCTTGGTGAAAGGGCAGTATGTAGGCTTGTTCACTTGTATTTATAAAACCCTTGAGATATTTCAAGATGAAAGAATGGCGCTTTCTGCTATTACTGCCATCTAGAATTTCTGTCTCTTTTATTTCTTAAGTGGCCACAGATCACTCTTTCCAAAATTTTCAATGTGTGGTGTAGAACTTAGGTCTCAAAATTTTAAAGTAATTCAATATCTAAAGTTCTTAGAAACATGTGAACTTAATGCTTTGTATCTATATACTATGTTGTTATTACTGTCTAACTATCAAGCTCTTTTAAAAGATTCCTCTTTAAGTACAACTTAGACATTTCCCTTAAATATAGAGTCAGAGAGTTAGGAATTCTGAAGCCTACTTGCTTATTAGAACAATGTAAAATGCTTCAGAATGTCCTGAATGGCTTACACATCTTAAGCCACAGAAAGAAACCATTGGGCTGAAGTCAACATTCTTTGCTATTTCTACTTCTGCACCTTCTTATTCAGCATTGTAATGTAATTTGGACAAAATTTGCTGGTTTATTTACATCAGGCATAAATGCAGGACTGTAGGCCCATATTTCTACATGGTAAGGCGGCTAGACTTCCAGGCCATAGTTTACACCTGCCACACAAGAGGGGTCATCCCTAGCAATGGGTCAGAATATGCTAATGTCATTCTGCTCCTTCTTTGTGATTTGGAGGATGCCTGAAAAGAGTTGTTAATTCAGCCTACACGACAGAGCTGGCATACAGAGTAGAAAGCCGTGACAGAGCAGGCATAGGTAGATGTGGACGTGACTACAACCATTCACCTGGTTACCTAGGAAACAGAATTCTAGTTAATTTTCCCCTTAGTATATGTTTTGGTATAAAAGCTGTTATTGGAGAATAAACAGGGAAATTTTCAGGATGTGAACTCAAGATTTCATGAGGGATCACTGAGAATCTCCCTCCTGATAAAGCCATGTAAATTGTGTCTTTAATCCCATGCCTTCCCTCTCATCCAGACAAATAATTTAGGGTCCAGACTGGCACCGGACCCCAACAAAGAACTAGATTGCTTTTTGCAGAATCCCCACTGTAGCTGGTATCAACAAACAGGAGGATGAAAGAACAGAAAACATGGTGGTCGAGGTTGTGTTGCTCGTGGTAAGGATCTGGGACAGGCATTTCTAGGTTCTTGGTTCTTTAGCCACAGCATGAAAGTGAGCTCACACAAATTTGCAAAGCAGTAAGAAAACCTTATTAAAAGCAAACCTATGGTACAAATTAGAAAGAAGTAGTTGTCAAGTTTGATGGTAGGCCACATGAGATGCTCAAGGGTCCTTGTTTAGGACTTTGGAGGTTCAAACGAAAAAGAAGTTTAGTTGCTAATAAGGATAGTTTTGATATAGTATCTATTCTGCTTGACAGATTAAACTATAAAACCATTTCTCTACTCTGTACATCCCTTTCTATAATGCATCTGATTTTAATTTATATGTATGCTTAATTGCGTATAAGTATAAGATTAGTAAACAGGATATTCTCCCTAAGAGTTCACTTTGGGAGACAGTTTTGCCTGCCTTAATACTCATGTCCCTAAAGAGAGTTCAGGCAAGATCAACCTTTCCATTCTTCCACCTGTACGTCTGTCTAAGTCTAATGGTCATGAGAATAGAAAAAACTTGCTTAGAGTATAGTTTGTACACAGCTCAATGCAGATGAGGGTCCAAAATTGTTAGGTACATTGATAGAATGAACTGTGTGTACATCATATGTGCAGGCAAGGGCCTCAGACTGCCAAGTACATTATATGAAGGGTACATGCATAGCCCACACCAAGCAGAGCCCCACATTGGCTAAGCTATTCCTTATGTTTTTCTGCCTCGGAAGGACTTCATTTGCTTCCAGCTTCTCTTTATGTAATCAGGATTTCAAGCAAAGTAGAAGACTGAAGGGTCATGCAATTATACTGTATAGTTTATCCCTGTACCAACAAGGAATGGTAAGCTTAAGGAGCAGAAATCATTCTTGTTAAATGTAGAATTTGTTCTTGAGTGTTTGAAGCATGGTCAGTATTTGTCATGGGGATATGGCCAAAGGCAGGTTGTTCATTCCCCAGTGGATTGCCACACACCCATGTACATATGAGCAGTACTAATTGGAATCAGGGAGCTATAAATAACACTTGAAAAAGAGAACATGAATCTGTGAAGGAGATGAGGCAGGCTACCAAGGCAAGTTGGAGGCCAGTGGTAGGTGGAGATGATTGATTATGCTGGATAAATATAAGAAACTTTCAAAGAATAAGAAATTATATAAAACTAAATTACTGTGAAATATTTTCAATTGTTCCAATGATACTCCTCCAAATTCAACAAATCGACACCTTAGATCTTCTTAATGGATAAAACTTAATTAGTAGACTTTTTTTACAATTGAATTTTTATTGTAAAAAATACACATTAATAGACTTTAATGGAAACCATGAAAAATAAAATGTCTTCCCAGTGTCATGCTTTGAAATGTGATAGCGATTCTAACTATTTTTATCTGGTGAAATAATCATTAAATCATTGTGTTAAACTATAAACTTAGGATATATAAAGGATGTCATTTTGGTGCCAATTTTATCTTGGGACCTGGAATTAGTTGACCAGAGATGAAATACTGAAGGCCTTTGGTCTCCAGTTGGTAAGTGTGAGGGCCGAAAAAGTTAGGCCAAATTTGGAAGTGCCAGTTACTATCCAAGGATAGGGCCCAACAGTCATGTTAGTCATACCAACATTTGTTTTCTTATCATTTGAAAGATCGCATGTGATAGTTTTTAATGAGAATGACCATATAGACGCATATGTTTTAATACTTGATCCCTAGGTGGTAAAAATGTTTAAGAAGAGTTAGGAGATGTGGTCTTATTTGAAGAATTCTATCACTAGGGGGTGGACTTTAAAGTTTCAAAAGACTCAAACCATTTTGAGTCTTTCTGCCTTCTGCTTGTGAATATATGTTCTCAGCTACTGCTCCAGCACCATGCCTGCCTGCTGCCATATTTTCCTTTATGGTGTCATAGACTCTAACTTTCTATCGCTGTGAGTCCAAATAACTCTTTCTTCTGTAAATTGCCTTGATCATAGTATCTTATCACAGCATCACCTATGATGGTTAAGCTTGACTTGTCAGTTGGATGGAATTTAAAACTACCATGGAAACAAATCTCTAGGCACGTATGTAAGGAGTTGTCTAGACTTGCCTAACAAAAGTAGGAACAGCCATTTTAAATGTAGGTGCTAGTCTTCTGGTTATAGGGACCCCAGACTTAATAAGCATAAGAAAGCAATCTAAGCAGCAGCATTCAGTAGCCTTTGCTTCCTGATTGTGTATACAATGACCAGCTTGTACTTAGCACAGTGACTGTATCCCCTAGAACTGTAAGACAAACAAACCCTTCCTTCTTTCAGGAGGTTTTGTGAGGTATTTGTGTCATGGTGAAACAAGTAACTCATAAACTACCTTCATTTTCATTGTAAGTCTGAGAAGTTCTATTGATGGTACACTGAAGAGTTAGTTTGGACAAGGTGGTATATTTCTCAAAATCCCTCATGTTTTAAGTGAAATCCTCCCCCCCCCAAAAAAAACACAAACAAACCCTCAACTCTAAGACTCAAAAACATGATCCCAAATTTAGCATAAAATTAAACAAGGGAGCACAAATAAGAAGAATAAAAAAAATCTTGAAAAATGACAAAAATAAAAGAATCATAAAATTCAATTTCTCTTTAACAATGTTCTATTTGTATTATTTCACATATTTCAGAACTAGATAAAGATTCCGGCTACGTAAGAAGTAATATCCAAAATGTCACTGTAAAATGACTTCATGTGAATGTTGCCTCCAAAAATAAGGTAGAGGATTGCCTGTAACCCTAAAATAATAACAGAATGCTCAGGGGCTGGGTTTGGTTCCCTAGGCATCAGTCAGCTCTACCTGTAATTCCAGTTCTGAGGGATTCAATGCCCCTCGGCTTCCATGGATACCTGCATGCATGTGGTGCAGAGTAACTCACATACATATACATAAATAAATGTCTAAGACCATACACAAAGCTGAGCATGGTGGCACATGCCTTTAATCCCAGTACTTAGGAGCCAGAGGTAAGAAGATCTCTGTGATTTTGAGGCCAACCCGGTCTACAAAATGAGCTCCAGAACAGCGAAGACTACATAGAGAAAACCTGTCTCAAAAAAAAAAAATGAATACAAACATTTCACTAAGTACTTGTTTTTATGGGAATGTGTTTAGAGATATAGAAACTATTAGAAGAAATCTTAGTCTATGCAGCAGAGTTAGAACCAAACTGTAAAATTAACACTGTGACTGTGACAGCATGTGTAACATTTTGTCATAGATTGGCTTGCTAATATGAGTGGTGTGACCAGCTAAAATTAAGCATAATGAAGGCATGTTAGCGAGTGCTAGGAACACATCTGTAATAAGATGGAGCCTGAATCAAGAAAACTGGTCTGTTTCATTGCTTACGTAAACTGGCATTTGTTCCAGTCGCATTGCAATGAGACTAATGCTTGCTTAACTTTTACAATGACTTCAATAGTTATCCACTACATATTTGGAAACAGGAAGTACCTTTTCTGAGCCTCAGTTCCCTCTACTGCAAGCATCCAGGGTGAGGGGATGATTGCATGAAATGGTTTATGCAAAGCAGATTGCTTGGCATAGAGCAAACAATTATTAAACAGTAGGTCTGTGATTCAAAGGCAAATATGCTATTGTCTAAATTATCTCAATGGGGTTTCTGTTCAATAATACTTTTACATTTTTTTGTGGCTTTTAGTGGTGGATACATGAAGTTTTTTTGTTTTTATTTTTATTTATTTATTTATTTATTTATTTATTTTTGCTTTTTTTCTGTAGCGTTGAAAACAGAAATTAAACCAGAGTCCCCTCCTGTGCTCCAAGGGATGCACACAAGCACATGAAACCTTGTGGAGTTGAAAATTATCGTCAATGATCATCTCCAAATAACCACATTCCTCTTACAGTTTCTAGGGACATAATGTTCTAATTATTTAGCCATCTACAAAGACTCGAGACTGAAATTGGGAATGTTGAGTTCTGTATTTTGACTGTGTCTGATTCATTTGAGATCTTTATGTCTTGACTTTTTCTCCCTTCATTTATGTAATGAAGGAGCAATCCAGTTATCCCCTAAGAGCAAAATGAGAAGGGATACTTTTGTACTATTTTGAAATTAGAATTTATAAAGGGATTTAAGATGTATTGTTATGTGTGCTGGGGAGCTGGGTCAGTGAAAAAGATGACACAGAGAAGAAGGGCACTTGTGTAAGAAACTGAGTTCAAATCCCCAACATCAATGTAAAAACTCAGGCATGGCCATGTATGCCCATGACCTCATTACTGTGGAAGACAGAGACAGGGGGATGCTGGGTCTTGCTAGCCACTGGCCTAGTTCCAGGTTTAGTAAAAGACTTTGTCTCATGGGAATAAGGTGTAGAGTGATGATATAGTACACCCACGATGTTTTTCCAGGTTCTGCATGTATGGCCCCATGTAATCCCCCAACACACATATGTCTACAAATGGCACCTAAATGTTTGGCAAGAATCTCCATGTAGGGCTGGAGATATGGCTTAGTGGTTAAGAGACTGATTGCTCTTCCAGAGGACCCGGGTTCAATTCCCAGCACCCACATGGCAGCTCACACCTGTCTGAAAATGCAGTTCTACAAGATCTGACACCTTCACACCAATGCACATAAAATAAAGTAAAAAAAAAAAAAAAAGAATCTCCATGTAAAGCATGAGAAATATTTAAAAAAAATATTCAGATGTCAAGCATGGCTCCTTGGTAGCAGTGTTGCCTCAGGTGGACTCTGTTTTCTGGCAGCAAACAAAGGCACTGCTATTTTAAGGGGGCTTCCTGACTCAGAATTAGTAGGAAAAACCATGCATCTAACTCTTTTAAGAGGACCTGCCACCAAACACTGAAATGGTGTTTATGAGCAGCCAGAAGCATGCTTCTTGGTGGTGGTATGTACCTAGAAACTCCACAGAGTTGTTGGAGGAAAGGGACAACCACCAGTACCTCCACCATGAAGCTATCAAAGCTGTGGCTTTAATCTTAGCTATATCGCTTAGCAAATTAAAGATTCATGTGGTCAGAAAAAGAGAGATATACAGTAAAGACAGATTTAGACGAAAATAATCTCTAAATGTTTTACACAGTGTTTAAAAATATATGTAGGCTTGGGGAAAAAAGGGATAAAGTCCTTAAAGAGAGAGAGAGAGAGAGAGAGAGAGAGAAAGAGAGTAGTTGGGTGGCACATTCCTTTAATCTCAGCACTTGGGAGTCAGATAAAGGCAGATCTCTGTGAGTTCAAGGCCAGCCTAGTCTACAGAATGAGTTCCAGGACAGTCAAAGAAACACAGAGAAACTATGTCTCAAAAAGCCAAAAATTAAAAAATAATAGAAATAGAGTAAGAAAAGAAAGCCATGTAAAGATGGAAAACACAGAGAGTTTAGATACTGAACATTATTGTGTTGTCTTTGAATTGTTTGCTGAGGAAGAAGCAACAGCTGCTAAAAGACATTTGATTACAAATTAAATTTGGTTATAAATACTGTTGGATTAATCCAACCTATATATTTTGAAAATGTTTCGACTTCAAAATTAAAGTCAAAAGATATGTTACTTTGGAGAACAGGTTTTGCTTTTGTTTCAACAGGAAATGAAAGACTGTGCATTCCTTCTGGATTAAGAAAAATAAGATTTGCTCATGGAAGACCCCCTGAAAAATCTCTAATGGGAACAGATGTCCCAGGTGATCCATTTCAGAGCACCTCTGTCGCAGTTTCCTCTGAGTTTCGCATCTATAACAGTTAAAAGGTGACTGGTTGAGGTGATCCAGCCTCACAGAATACGCTAGTCAGGACTTGACCATAATCCTAAATTTTCTTTAAGTCCCAATAAAATTATCAGCACCCCCAATAAGCAGGAAGTAGCATAGAAAACTATGCCCACATTCCCAAGAGGTAGGGTGGGTGGTTTTGTCATTCAATAGATTACGGATGTTTGTCTTTGTTTAGAGTATTGGTTACAAGTTGTTAGAGATAATGACCAGGAAAAAGCTAAACAAAAGAGATTAAGTTCAGAATTCTTGTTTTGAAAAAAAAAAAAAGAAGAAGGAGAAGTGCTGTAGGATAATGCTCCTATACCCTGTAAAGATTTGTCATTTGTATTGGTTTAATAAAACACTGAATGGCCAGTAGCCAGACAGGAAGTATAGGCAAGGTGACCAGACTAGGAGAATTCTGGAAAGAGGAAAGGTTCAATCTGCAGTTGCCACCAAACACAGAGAAAGCAAAATGAGAATACCTTACTGATAAAAGGTACTAAGCCACATGACTAACACAGACATGAATTATTGGCTAATTTAAGTTGTAAGATCTCGTTAATAATAAAACCTGAGCTAATAAATTGAACAGTTCATAATTAATATAAGCCTCTGTGCATTTCATTGGGACTGAACAGCTGTGGGACTGGACAGGACAGAAGCTGCCGTCTACACATACACATATATATCAAATACACAGACATGTGCACCCAGACATATTATTATGAGCTTTCTCCTCTCTGAAATCACATTGTTAGTGGGGATTCCCAAAGCTAGCATCTATCATTTAAATCTGAGGAAGTAAATAATCAATAACAGCAAATTTTTTAAAATCTAGACTGCCAATTCCAAAAGAATGTGAAGGTACTGATTCCAAAAGTTCACAATATGGAAGGAGAGAACAAACCCCCAGTTGTCCTCCACATATTTTGCCTATATTCCCTACTAACATACATATCATGTACACACATATACATGAAATAAGTAAATAATTGCTTCTTAAAATTCTGAATTGCCTATGCTGAAAAGAAAAGCATCATGAACTCACGTTTTAAAGTTAAAACAACGTTGAGAACAATCTTCTACTGACTTTCTATGTGTATATTGCAAAACAACATTTATCAGTTAGCAGAATAGAAATGAACATTCAGAACAGAAGATACAGGAGTCTATATTTTACCCCTTATTCTTTTTATGATGGGACATTATGAAATTTCTCAACATTTTCAATGTGCATATGCCGTTTTAGGATTATTAGGTGGATTAAATGAAATAATCTACTTAAGAGCTTCTTGCAGTGCTTGGTATGGTTTGATAAGGGTGACTACTGTGAGAATACTTGAGTAAATACATTTTAAATGCAGAGCCCCTGCTGCCATTGTTCAAAATTAGAATGTTATATTCCTTTGGAAGTACTGACTGAATTAACAACAAGTACAGCAACCTTTGTGTGGAATTCTATCCTACCCAGCTTGCTAGCTCAGCTAAATAAAACCATGTGAATACTACCAAGGAAAGTGGTAACAAAATGAGAATTATGACATCAGTCATTGACTTAGGAAGGTGACATGTGGATCCCACAACTTAATTTCCATCATGGTCTGTTCCATAATATGTGAAGGCAGCTTACTTTTGCAGTGTAGCTCCCTGGAGGATTAGCTGTTTGGAGAGGTTTTCTGATTTTTAAAATTATATTCAGCTTGTGTGTGTGTGTATGTGTTTGCATGCACATGTTTTAGGATCCACATGTTAAGGTCAGAGGGCAACTTTCAGGAGTCTGTTTTCTCCTTTTACCTTGTAGGTCCCAGGGCTAGAACATTAGGATTTTCAACAAGCATTTTTGCCTGCTAAGTAAGCTCCTTGGTCCAGTTTTTCTGATTACTGGTCATTGAAGATACCACAAAAGATAAACCTGAAAGGAAAGACTAGTTCAACCAGATGCCTTTCTGTCTACAAAAACCATATATATTAGAGGGGGTCAGAATTAAGCCTTGCTGTTTTTAAGAATCAAATGTCACTTAGATGGGATATTTAATCACTAAAGGACCATGATCCCATTTTATGAAGGTCCTGAAGGCTCATTTCTCTCCTTGTTGTTGATGATTGTCACTCCTGGTGATTTCTTTTCCTATGTGTTTGGTGAACTCTGGAGAATTGGAGAATTTTTTTTTACTTTTTTATTTTTTTATTATTATTTATTTATTTATTAAAGATTTCTGTCTCCTCCCCGCCACCGCCTCCCATTTCCCTCCCCCTCCCCCAATCAACTCCCCCTCTCTTGTCAGCCAGAAGAGCAGTCAGGGTTCCCTGCCCTGTGGGAGTCCAAGGACCTTCCACTTCCTTCCAGGTCTAGTAAGGTGAACATCCAAACAGCCTAGTAAAAATGGCAATTCTACCAAAAGCAATCTATAGATTTAATGCAATCCCCATCAAAATCCCACCAAAATTCTTCACAGACCTTGAGAAGACAATAATCAACTTTATATGGACAAACAAAAAACCCAGGATAGCCAAAACAATCTAATACAATAAAAGATCGTCTGGAGGCATTACCATCCCTGACTTCAAACTCTATTACAGAGCTACAGTATTGAAAACAGCTTGATATTGGCATAAAAACAGAGAAGTCAACCAATGGAATCGAATAGAAGACCCGGACTTTAACCCACAAACCTATGAACATCTGATTTTCGATAAAGGAGCTAAAAGTATACAATGGAAAAAAGAGAGCATCTTCAACAAATTGTGCTGGCAAAACTGGATGTCACTCTGGAGAATTTTTAAGAGCAGCCTGTGTCATTGAATTAAAGGCATGACTTTGTACACAGGCTTTTCTGATCCTTCTGCTGGTAGCCACAGGACTAATGCCATAGGGCTAGCTGGAACCACCCTGTCCTATTCTATTATGGTGTGGTGATAAAACATTTTAATCAAAGGCAACTTTGGGAAGAAAGCATTCATTTGGCTTACATACTCAGGTCGTTACTGAAGGAAACCAGGTCAGGAACCCAGAGGCAAAAACTATGGAGGAACACTCCTTACTTTCTCACTCTCTGATTTTCGTACTGATTCATGTTCAGCTACATTTTTATACAGTCCAGGCCTCCAGTGCTAGGAATTGTGATGGCCACGTTGGTCTGGACCTTTATCCACCAAAACAGTCTCTCAGAGACATGGCCATAGGCCAATCTGATATGGGCAGTCCCTCAATTGAGCCCCCCTCAGGTGATTTTAGGATGTGTAAGGTTGGCAGTTGACAGGCTATCTTGGATACACCCTCATCTCAGAAGAGAGGACACCTCATCTAAAGGGCTCTTCTCTCAGCACTACAGAAGCACTACCGAACAACAACAATATGTGCTGTCGTGTCATCTGCATCTCAGGAAAAGACATCCTCCCCACCTTAAGTTCTGTGTCTATAAAAGAGGAAACCCCAGCTTCCACTGCTGCTGTGTTACTGGGGACACATTGTACCAGAATGTGTGGAGGATCTGATTAGTGAGAGCACTTATGTAATGGAGCAAAAATAATTAACTTGTCACAGCCTTTCTTTCAACAGAATCAAGAAGATTCTTGTACAATAGGAGCCATAGACCAATAACACGGCAGTGGGGGCGGGGAATCTGTTTTCTTGCATCCCTTTATATTCTGATTCTTAAAAATTATTATTTATTCATATGTGGAGATTTGTTGTTTGTGCATGTGTGTGTGTGTGTATCTGTGCAGATGTATGGAAGTCATGGGGCCATTTGTTGTAGTCAATTCTTTTTTACCACCATGTGAGTCTTAGAGACCAAATCAGATCACTAGCCTTGGCAGCAGGAGCCTTTACTCCATTGGCTTCTCGTCAGCTATTTCTTTTCTAATTCTTGATTCTGAAATGTAGAAAAAACTTAGACTGATGCTTGTAATAATAGCCTATGGTGATCATGAAAACTTAATAACATTAATCACCCAAATTTGTTCTTAAATTTGGATATCTGTATATAGGTCTATGTATAGCATAGAAAATGAGACACTAATTCTACGAGATATATGGTAAACATGAGAATTATAAAGAATTCTAATTAGAAATATTTTATCACTAAACCTCAAAACCATAGAAAGCTAGATTTATCTAAAATATTTTACTTAGAAATTTATTGGTTAAAATTTATGTAATTATTTTTATTTAGCATGTACTTTTTAATTTTAGGAGAAAATATTTTATAAAACTAAGTAAACTAGGTTTTGTATTTTAGTATTTACTTTATTTCTAATGAATTTTAAATTTATTGTATATAATATTATTTAATCTTTTAACTAAATGTGGGCAATCACTCATCATTGAGTGTTCTTAAAAATTGTTTAAATAATTTTTATATTTTAAATATTTAATATATATTAAATATGCATATTTAAAATATTTAATTGCCAATAAAATGTACAATCAAAGTTAAATAGAAGACTTTGCTAAAAGACACCAGCTAAGAACCTAAACAAAAAGAAATAAAAGACAGAAAATTGAAAGACAGATGTAAATTCAAGTGTGTTTCTCAATAAAGGGCATTGAGAGAGGCAGAGAGAGAGAGAGAGAGAGAGAGAAAGAGAATATGAATGGAGGACGAATGTGTTCTATTAAAAATAAACGCTGCCAGGGAGCTGGCTCCGCCTGTGAAGCTCCTCTTTCACCCTAGGCATATAGACCTGGGTGTGGATCCTCAGAACCCAAGGAGAAGCTAGATGTAATCCCCTGCTCTGTAAAATTAGTTCATGGGGAGCTCACTGGGCAGCCATTCTAATCAAATGTGAGCACCAGTTCAGTGCAAGAGCTCTCTCAAAAGATAAGGTTGAAAGCAATTAGTGAAAGACACCCAGTGTCAGTCTGGAGAGGTGGCTCAAGACCACTTGCTGCTCTTTCAAAGGCCCCAAGTTCAGTTCCCAACATCCCAGTTAGGTACCTGTAGCTGCAGCTACAAGGGACTCATTGCCCTCTTCTGGCCATGTGCATACACTCACATAGACATAAGCACATGCACATAAATTTTTAAAATGTTAAATCTTAAAAAAGAGATGTTGTTAACCCCCAGCAACAACACACTAAAAATAAAAACAAAGCAAAGCAACAACAACAACAACAACACACACACACAAAATCATGGGAGACCACACACCGTTTGATTATTGATGCTTAATTGAAACACAGGTTTGGTCTACAGAATGGCAGCAGAAAGTGGGGATGTATGAGTAGTTCTCAGGGCCAGTTGTCTGTCACTCCTTTATCTTCTAACTCAATGTTTAATCTGCACTGAAATTTTCCCTTCCATTTTCATGTGTTCTGTCATTTTGCATAGAACATTTCCCCCTGTTCTTTGAACTGTCACCCACAGTATTTTGCAATCATAGTTGTCATCCTGTGACTGTGTCTTCTTGGCTCTACTGAGTGCTATATGAGTATGTAAGGCAAGCCTTGATCAACACTACTCTCCCTATAGTCCTGGACTACAATAATCCCTCTCTCCTTCCCCGTTTCCCTCTTCCTCTCTTTCTCCCTCCCTTCCCCTTCTCTCTTCCCCTTTTTCTCTCCCTTCTTCTGCCTCTCCTCTCCCCTCCTCTGTTTTTCCCTCCCTGCCTCTGTCTTCCTTCTTTCCTCTCCCACTTTCTCTCTCTTCCTCCATATATGCACACACAAGTATATTACACAATGGCATATATTGACAAAATTTCTGTACTTCATAGCTATTTAGGAGACTAGTCCCATTTCTTTCTCTTATATGTGTGTGGTGGGTGCACTCCCCCATGTAGGCACTTATACAGGCCAGAGGTTATGACCCTTATTTTTTTACTTATCATCATTATCATCATCATCATCATCATTATGTGGAGGTCAGAGAACAAGTTTGTGGATTCAGGTCTCTCCTTGTACCTTTACATGGTTTTACGGGGTCAAACTCAGGTATCCAGGTCTTTGTGACAAGTGCCTTTACCCACTGAGTCATCTCCCTGGCCCAATTATCTTATTTTTTATTTTTCTTTCTTTTTTGAGATGACTTTTATATGTGCCTGGGTATTTTGATTATATATACCACGTCTCTGCCTGGTGCTCAAGGCCAGAAGAGGGTGTTGGATTCCCTGGAACTGGAATTAAGGTCAGTTATGAGATGCCACGTGGGTTCTGGTATCTGGACCTGGGTTCACTGCAAGAGCAACAACTGCTTTTAATCTTTACTACAGAGTCCTCTCTCCTGCTCCTCACTCGCTTTGTATTTTGAGTCAGGGACCTCCACTGAACCCGAAGCTCACTGTTTCAGCTAGACTGGCTTCCCACCAAGCTCTAAAGTCTGACTGTCCCTGTCCCCCAGCAGTGGAGTTACAGATACTCACCACCATGCACAACTGGCTGACCCTGTCATGGGAGATACAGATACCACCGTGCCCAACTGGCTGTCCCTGTCATGGGAGATACAGATGCTTACCATTATGCCCAGCTGACTGTCCCTGCTGCCCCCAGCAGTGGAGTTACAGATACTCACCACCATGCCCAGCTGGCTGTCACTGTCCTCCAGAACTAGAGTTACAGATACTCACCAGCATGCCCAGCTAGCACTAAGGATCCAAACACTGTGCCTCTTGGCTTATGTAGAAAGCACTTTATCCACTGAGTCATCTCCCCAGCCCCTCAGTCCTATTTTGTAACAATTATGTTGCTGTAGACAAACAAGATAGAGTGCCAGTGAAAATATGCATTTGTTTCAACCCTCTACATATGCTACCACAAGGCCTCTTGAAATACAGCAGACAGCAGTTGACTGAGAACAAAGTTGGGAACTGGGATTTAGAAGGCAGTTGATTTCTGCCTGTGCCAACAATGAGTTATTGAGGTTTGGTGAAGCCAGTCTCTGTCAGCTCTTCAAACCCACTCTTCCTTTGCTCCTAAGGCTCACAACTGGACCATATTTATCAGTGTATCCACTGGTTGAATTCTAGCTAATGTAAGTGGGACTGAAGGCAAATAAGAACTTACATACTTCACCTACTAACCCAACCCATGTTACATTATCCTTTTTGAGCCTTCTTATTCACCCAGATGGAAATGTACACGCTAACACTGGGAGCAAGACTAGAAGCCATTTTGGTAGTTACTTACTTAAATCTTGGTGTTCAAATGTGAACAAGGAGCAGAACCCCTTCTGACAGAGTTACCCCAACATCAGAGAAATCGTTTCTTTGCAGTGCATCAAGCATTTAGGGTTCACTACTGGAATCTGACTTCACCTCATTAATGTCCAATATAATAATGTCTATCACACAGACAAAATAATGTATACAAGTCCTTAACACAAAGTCTGACACCTCTTTTGTAAGCAAGAGTGTGTACTGTTGTTAACAAGATTCAGTATGAGTCAATCAGATGTTCAATGAACTGAGAAGTGATAGGCAAATATTGGATTGCCCAGAGTTCTTTTTGTAGGGTAAATCTAAGAATTGATGGAATTTAAATCCTTGGAAGTCTTTTATAAGGAAGAGAAAGAAACTTTACCTTTTCCACTTGCCTATTTTAGTTTTCATCTTTCATTATGCCTATATAAATCTTTTATACTGGATTTTCTCAAACTGTAATTTATTTTAATATAATATTTTGTAATTTGTGGCCTTCACTTAATATTATAGTTTTAAAAACAGCCTATGTGTGACATCACAGAATCCATCCTACTAAGTTAGGACTGTGGTCAACATTGATCTATTTTATGCAGATGCTCTTCAAAATGGCAGAAATCCAGAACTCTGAGGTGAAAAACTAGCTCAGTAAAATGAGAAATCACACATGGTGAGTTTCCTTCTCCAAAAGCATCGCTCCAAGGTCTTAAATGTGGTCACAAATCTTTAGCTGGAAAAGGGGAGGTGAAGGAATTGTCATCACGGATTCTTTCACTTACTACGGCAAAACTTACTCTGAAACTTTTACTTCCTTGACAGTGTTCTTCCTAGTGACCCTTACCTTAGTTCAGAGCATGCCCAGAATACGCTTGTCCATTGAAAAGACTAATGAGCATGGGATACTAACCAGCAGCTCGGAGAGCTCAGTCTTCAGCATTTGAATGCCTCCAGTGATGATAAGCAGAGGATTGCTGGTGTTTCTTGCATTTCTGTAGCTTTTAATGTGAGAAAAGCTTAGGCTTTACTTACCAAAAATCACTTTCACCTTTGGTTTTTGAACGTTACACCAAGTCAAAGCATGTTAAGAACAAGAAAACTGGCCACGATAGGAGGCATTTAATGATGACTAGGGTGGGTTTTCTAAACCTTCTTATTCTGTTTTTATTCTGATTTTACTCATTTAAAGGAGACACTTTTTATTATTTTTTTTATTTGACAACTTTTATAAGCCAGACAAAAGTCTGTATTTTATGTTCATTATATGATAATTAACTTACCATGGTTATAAAGGAAGAATTAATGTTCTCACAAGACTCATGATTTAGTAAGTGTTGTCTTCATGTGTTTATACAATGTTTTAAAACACATGAAGACAGACCATTCATTTTTCATTAATTCATCTATGAATTAAGTTTTCCTAGCCACAGTGCACTGCAATTGTTGGTCATAGGGATAAAATGCAGTGATCTCAAGCAGTGCCTGCCTAGAGTTGGAAAGAAACATGAACTTAAAAAAACTCAGTACCACAGAATATACAAAACAAATATAGCATTTGACATTTGAACATTTAAACATAAAGCTATTTCTAAAGTTCATCTGACATTTTCTGGCCTCTTAAAAATCTGATGAAAAGAGAAAATTCTATTTCCCAAATGGCCATAATTGAAACTGCTTGGAAGTTCATCCTTCATTCACTCAGTAAACATACTAATTAGCTTCTAAGTATACACAATACTGTAAGCCCCAAAGTGTTCTGATCTGTGTTGGCTGTCGCCATTTGGAAGCATAAATAGGCTCTTAGTTTGTACTTTATTAATTACCATTGAAAAAACTTGGAGTGCAATTACTGTATTCTGAGTGTATCTTGACCAACAACTACGGTTCTCACAATACAGAGCTTCCAGTATGGTAGATAGAGTGCCGTCCCCGAGACTTAACAGACTCAAGAAAACTCACCTGTGAATAAAGAAACAGGGTCAGGAGAGTGAGAATACTGTTGGCAGACTGTAGGTTGACTGTGGACTTTAACTGGAAAGCTTTCAAAAGAATTTCTTTCTCATTTTCACACATATACATGGCATGGTCAGACATAAATATAACAATATTGCTGATTGTCATAAGTGAACTTAAACAAACCTGAAACTTGCTAGAGTGTTGGGGAAGCTTCTGGCTGGCCATGGCTATAAAACAGAATCTCATGCCCTAAATTCACGAACTCTCTGCTCCCTGCCTTGTTGCCTTTTGAATTAGGTCACCCTTCAAATGAGGTAAATAATTGTAAGCTGATACTCTAATGCTTCTACTTAACATTTAGTAAGATGTAATTAAAAACGGCATTAAGACAGAAGATTAGGAAAACCGACGGCACTTTGTATATGCTTAAATCTTTAAACATACCAAGATCTGTTTTTCTTTTCCTTTTTTTAAAAGTCTGACTGAATCCAGTGTATGGCAGACATCTGTTTAATTAAAACATCTCAGTTATCCTTAAGAAGAGTAAGTACTGTATTTCATCACTATAGCCAAACACAGCATAAAAAGTTTCCCTTAGTAAAAGGTCTTTGTGTGTACTGCAGCCTTCACAACTATTATGCTGCTACAAAATGATTGATAGACAGGAATTTCATATGTAGATTTCCAGTGCAGTAAAAGTCATCAGACCAGAAGAACCTTACAAAGCGAAAAGCTGTCTTATGAGGAATATTAGAATGGAAAATTATTCTTTTTTTCTCTCCTCTTTTGTTTCTTCGTTTTTGAATCGAAAGTTCATACAACATATTCTATTTATGGGTCCCCTCTTCCATCTCCTCCCTACCTCCCCGCCCATCCAATTCTAAACATCCCAACTTGAGTCACTTATCAAGAATTTCAGGGTCTTTAAAAACGTGCATGTTTTTCTCTCAAGGGTCCCACTAAGACTTATCAACCGTGTAGGGAAGAAAACAAAAACAAAGCCAGAAAACAAACAAAAAACAGTCTGTTAGCAAGGAAGTGCTACTAGCAAAGACAACAAAAATAAAACAGGTCATCACAAACCAAAAAGCTAGGGCACAGGTGTAGTGGAATTGAGCCAATTGTCAGCTCAGGATCATGTGGGAGGAAGCCTTAGTTCATCAATGGCACTTGCTTTCTGACTCCTCAAGGGCTTTCACTGATGCTTTTTGCCCAGGCTCCAGAGTCTGTCTGCAGCCTGTTCTGAATCACGGAGACTTTCAGTTTAGAGACCAACCCTGTGGATCCTTTGCCTCTCCTGGTCCTCGGGAAGAGGAGGTGAGCTGAGCAGCTGGGCCAGTTACCTCCCCAGGGAGCCCCGGCTGGCTTTAAAAACTTTCCAGCGCGAGTGCCACGGCAACGGGCGGCAGCTGAGTCGGAGCCCACGCGGCCCGCGCCTCCCGCGAGGAACTTTTCGGAGTGGCGGTGGCTTGTCACTCTCGCTTTCAGACGCGCCTCCCCCTGGCTCGCGCTCCTGGAGCGCCCTCCCTCCTGGCGGGGACCTTCCCCGGAGACCGCCCGCCCGGCAGTCCGCGTCTCGGCCGCTCGCTGGCCCCAAGGCCCCAAAGAACGTGCGCCCCTCTCCCTGGCCACCCAGCAGAGTGCCCGCGCCACCGCCCCTAGGCTTTGCAATATGCTTTAAGCGGCATTCCGCGCACTGAGAGCCGCCGACCGTAGGACGAAGAGGAGCGGGGGACCCGGGGCGTGGAGGAGGGGACCCGCCGCCTTGGAGCCGACTTTTCGCCGATGGTCCAAAGCGACGCGTCCAAGTCGCCTCCCATAGCGGCGGTGGCGCAGGAGAGCCAGATGGAGCTGCTGGAGAGCGCGGCTCCCGCGGGGGCGCTCGGAGCACAGGTAGCCACAGCGCCGCGCCTTCTGCTGGCTTTGTGAGCCTCAGGGCTCCGACCTCAGTCCCTCCGGCCGCCTCCTTTTCCGATTGCAGACCTCGCTTGCCCCTCTTGCTTGGGTCCCCTTCGCCACCTCCTCCCCCATCCCCGGGCTGACCGGGACCCTGCCCCTGCGCGCCTTCCCGGGTTCAGCTCCGGCTTCCATTTTTTTCTCTGCTTTCTGAAAAGCCAGTGGGAAGGGGCGAGGACGACCTGCTGCTCCGCCCCGGCTTCTCCCGGGCCACACCGCTCGGCGGTCCGCGCCCCTGCCCGGGAGAAGCACATGGAGAGCTATGGACCAGGCGAGCGGACTGGACCGGCTCAAGATCGTGAGTCCTGGCGGGCGGGAAAGGGTTTTCGCACCCCGCAGCGCCGTTTCCGGCTGCCTCTGGTGGTCTCCTCTAGCTGCTGGGCGGGGAGGTGGGATGCTATGCAGGGTCGAGGTGGGCGTGTAACCCCCCTGCCTAGTCCCCGGAGAGCAGCCTCTATCCCCCTCGGCACCTGGGGCGCTGTGCCACCCAGACAGTTCAGCTGTCCCCTTGCCAGGGTTTGCCTGGACCCCCAGTTCCTTTGCTTTGAGAGCATAGAGTTGGAGATGAGAAAGTTTTTGTTTCTGTTTGCCCTGAAATGACAAGTCATTCTAGCTGCTCC
The DNA here is from genome assembly GCA_025134845.1 of Neodon shergylaensis. Taxonomy (NCBI): domain Eukaryota; kingdom Metazoa; phylum Chordata; class Mammalia; order Rodentia; family Cricetidae; genus Neodon; species Neodon shergylaensis. The sequence goes on from JABTXL010021644.1 coordinate 3,209,603, forward strand.
TGGCTTCCCTTCTCTGATGAGTATTAGCGGTTTCTGGAAAAATTCTGTTCCGCTGCTCACTGTGAAATAGGAGATGTCGGTTGTAGGCGTAGGGTGTGATAAGGTAGCTTTTACGTAAGGCTTTGGCAGGTACAGTTGGGATTCCAGACACCCCCAGTCCTGGGCGGTAAGGAGTTCCTCAACTTTTATTCTTGGGGCAAAGCCTTCAAACCTGACACTTGGACTAGTTGGAGAGTCGTGGGAAGAGTGTAGGGTGAGTCCAGGAGAATGCTTTGCCTTTGCTCTATTACCTTGGCTTGCTGTTTTCAAACCCACATTTGCCGGAATGTGAACTGTGATATGTGTGTGTACATAAATAATACATAGCATAAAATCCGCTGAGACGAGTGTTTACTGTGTAGTCGTGGGGTGGGAGTCGGACTTCCGAGAAAGGTCACAAATAACATGTTGTTCCCGCTCTGGTCGCATTTCTGTGCTGTGACAATGGTAACCCATGTATTTAATTCAAGCTCTCATGAGCTCCCCCTGTGTGTTTGTGACCTTACTTGGGTGTACATTTGCATGCTGCTACTCATGCACGTGTGTGCTCACGTGTGTACAGGCTGGAAGGTTCTGTGTGCCATGTCAGAGGGTAAGTTGCAGAAGGCCCGGGGGTTCTCTCCTTCAGCGGGGGGGGGGGGGGGGGGGGGGGGGGGGGGGGGTGTTTGAATTGCAGGTCTTAGGGCTTCCTGCCTACAATATTACCTGCGGAGCCATCTTGTGGACTGTTTATTGAGCTCTCTTTGACCACTGGAAACTACAGGTTCTAACTTAGAGTGATTAGAGATGGGGAGGGGGGAAGCATGGACAATATGGACTTGTAAAGCAGAAACTCATTTCTTTTTGGTAGAACAGGTAGGCTTCAGTCTGCCTAGGTTGTTGTCTGACAAGCTTAAGCGGGGGACCTGTAATTAACCAGATCAGTCTAAGCCAGATTCTGCCAGAGGATCCGAATTTGAACCCACAGAGCTCACGTTTGTTTTAGGCTCCTGATTTTATCATGATACTTGCTTGCCACGGAGACAGGTGAAGATGTACTCAGAGACTTCAGCTGTGCAGGGACGAAGGGCTTGACTCTTGAGAGAGGAAGGTAATTGAGATGTCTCTTCTCTTTGAAGTTTCTTTAGGTAATTTTTTTTAAAGAAAAGTTTTTGTTCTTGTGATAAAAATAGTACTTTTTAAAATCGTGGTAATCAAAGTTAGGGCTGATACACTAAGAGAAAAAAAAAGACCTGTATTCAGGTGAGAGTACTAATTTACCTGCATGTTTCTAACTAAATGTAAGAACAAATATTCAGTGTACAGCTGCAATTGGAAATTAATCTAAAGTGGACAGATAGAATTTTCTCCCTTCAAAGAATTTATATTCCTGTAGTTTCATGAATGGCAAAGGAGACATTTGCAGGGGGGAGTCTGTTAGCAAATGCGGTGAGTTAAAAAAGAGTAAAAGTCACAAGTCTCGAGATATCTGCAATACTTGACAAGGGAGGTGGCATTCGAGTGGACAATGTGAGGATTGCTAGATTTCAATGAAAACTTTAAGACATACTGGGAGCCGCAATTGGGCTTCTTCCCTACCGTGTGTGTCTGTAATCTCCAGTGTGGAGAACATGGAAAGCGTTAACTTGGGGACTGCCAGGCATCAGGTTCACGAGGCTATTTGAAATCACATCTTGGAGACTTGGAACAAGAGAGATCTGTGAAAGAGGTTCAGAAAAGGAGCCATCTGACAGCTCCCTGGCCAGATCCATGGAGAATGTTCTGTAAGATAGTTTGCTGTGCGCAGCAAAGCTGCAAGAAGGGGAGGTTAATAGATATTCAACAATTTGGGAAAGGACTAATATGTCTAAAGTCAAAAGAGATGAAGAGATCATGGCTATGTTAGGTAGGCCTGTGACCATCAGACCTTTCAAATACCAAGCCAGGAGAAAGAACATGTGACTATGCTGATATGGGAAAGAGATGGAAAAGGGGAGTGGATTTTATAAGTACGTGAATGCCAAGCAAGGTTTAAATGTTTATCCTCTCCTGCTTTGTTGGGCTCCTAAAAATGAAAGCAATCGTGCCTCCGTGTTTCTCCCACGTGCGTTATGTGAGGGCAGAGTCACACTCTTTATTTTATGTCTGTGGGCTCTGGCAGCATGGGGCCCCAGTGAACTTGGCAAACCCATGAGCCCTCCGATCTTCTTTGGGGCAGAACAAACTGGTTGTAAACTCTACCTGAGAAAGAAGGCTGCCTTCGAAGTATCTCTCTCTCACCCTTTCCTATTTCTCATTCTGTATGTGTGTGTTGGGGGTGGGGCTTGTTCTTTTGCTTAAGGTGCTAAATAATGATAATTCTACCCAGGAATGTACAAGTGTAACCTCCATCGACAAATACACTTCTCAGCCATCATTGACTCCAGAAATGAGTTGTTGTTTCTTCTTCTTCTTCTTCTTCTTCTTCTTTTTCTTCTTCTTCTTCTTCTTCTTCTTCTTCTTCTTCTTCTTCTTCTT
>JABTXL010021644.1:3212147-3229350 GCA_025134845.1 Neodon shergylaensis
CTTCTTCTTCTTCTTCTTCTTCTTCTTCTTCTTCTTCTTCTTCTTCTCCTCCTCCTCCTCCTCCTCCTCCTCCTCCTCCTCCTCCTCCTCCTCCTCCTCCTCCTCCTCCTCCTCTTCCTCTTCCTCCTCCTCCTCCTCCGTCTTCTTCTTTCCTCAGGATAACCATTTCCACAGGAGAAAAGCGAAAGATATAGATTCACAAACTCACCATTTATTTTGCCTACGGAGATGAAATAACCTCATCCATTTGAGCTCTGCTCTCAAGTAGCAAAGTGGGTGTGTTTGTGATGTGAGAGGTTCAAGGTCATGTCAGTACAAATCTTAAAAGTTCGGATTTTTACCAGACTGCATTGGTTTTTAAGTCATGGCTGGGAGTACGAGAGCATATCTGCAGGCAGAGGGCCAAGGTTTTCCTAGGACTCTCCAAACTCTGAATCTGATGCTCTACCGTATTAGGTGCTAGATCCCTGGGGTCTCGGGTCACCTAATATGTGGCTAGCCCAACCTGAGATGTGTTCTGAATATGAAACACAACCGAGATTTCAAAAATTCACTGTGCAAATAATAAACAGGACACGTCTCCATTAATAACTCTTACACTGAATACATACTGAAGTGATAGTATTTTGTTTTGTTGTTAAATACAAAGATAAATACAAAGAATGCACTGTTATAATTCATTTCCCCTGTTACTGTGGCTACTAGAGAATGTATATTACATAGGAGTTCACATTCTTGTTGGACAGCATAACCGTTAAAATTGTAGCTGGTCCTTGTCTAAGGACTGGGACAGCTCCTGGGAAGGTTGGGTAGATGGGGAGCGGTTGAGAAGGACTGGCAATAAGATAGTAGTGACACAAGAGGAAATGGCCTGGAAACAGAACAGGCACTCTGCAAATTAGGCCTCAAAGAGCCCGGTAGCAGGCCAGCATCTCCAGTCACACCTGACAATGAAGGACAGGAAGCAGAGGGCCTGTTTGTTTTGCTCCTAGCAACAGATCCCAGCTGGTTCTGCCTCAGCCAGCTCCCCAGCTGCCTTTCAGCGCACCATAGAAACAGGGTCTGGTCATGGCAACATCCTGACCTGCTGGAGCAAGGGGCTTTATCAGAAAAGAGTGGCAGCCTTCCTTCTGGCTCCCCCAGAAACACACTTAGGTCCTTGCTGTGTTTAAGTCTTGCCTCCAAATGCCGTGGACGGGTTCACACGCTGTAGGCGTTACTCGAGCCCTTATTCCTAATAATTGGTTGCTTTCCTGTTGAATGGCTCTAGTGTCAAGGCTTCGGAGAAATTGAAATATCATAGCAGTCAGAAATTTCTGAGTGTGTTTTTGGAATTCCAAATATAACGTTTGAGTGATATGAGGTTTAATTATTCTATAGTTTGAGGCCTTCCTTCCACTCGTCTCCCCTCCCCGCTCCCCTAGTGTTTCACACATTCCAGGAAAGCACTCTATTACAGTTCTACACCCACAGCCTCGCTTCCTGTTTTATAATTCACCTGTCGCTGCCTTTGGCTGCATTGTCATATGCTGGACGAAGTCTTGACCTTTTCTAGTCAAGTTTAGCTAAGTATGCTAACCCTGTGGAGGAGGGGATTGGAAACACTCTTCAATTTTGTGACACTCAGACATGTCTATGTTTTACTAACCATGGCAAGTACTGCATATTATTATTATTATTTTACAACTGCAGAGTTACAATTATTTATTATACCACTTAAAGCAACTGCACTTTCTTAGGAATCTTTCCAAGCCTGGCATTGTGAAAAAAAAAAAAAAGACACATCCTACCCCTGGCCTTTCCCCCTCTTCCTCTCCTCTTCAGGCCCCCAGGAGACCTCATCCCCCAAGAGCTGCCTCCTGATTCTGCTTTCCTGTGAGCTGGAGCCCTGTGAAAACCAACTGTATTTCCCTTTTCCTAAGAAGGCAATCTCAGTTACTTCTCACCTAGTGAAGGACCTAAGGACTTACACAGCCAAGAGCCCTTAAACGAGGGGGCTTAATGGATCCCTCTTGAATAATTTTGGTCATGTTGACATTGTTCCCCAAATGCGGAAAGTCTAGAATTCAAAGGGATAAATGTCAGCAACAACTAATTGAGCGGTAGCAAACTAATTGTAGGCATCAGAATTTTGCCCATGGACAGCGATTTGTCACAGAAGAGCATCAAGCACACGCATCTTTCTTAAAGCTGTCCCTGGGGGCTGCCATGGCAACTTTGTCCTGCTGAAATCCCTGTAATTAATGACTTTTGTCCTCTTTCACTCATCCAAAAGCCAGACTTCGGCTACCTCGGCAAACACAAGCATCTATCTGCTGCTTCCAAAGCGAGTCTGGTTTTGAAAATTAACCATTGGTGCAGGTTATTCACACAAAGCTGGTATGCAGAGCACCACGTATTTGGAGTATGTTTTAAAATATGTTTGTGTAAATTTCTTAATTTTGTTCTAATTTCTGAAGTCTTCGATGTGTTCAGACAGTTTAATTATGTGTCTCTCCCTTGCTGTAATGATACAATTTAAGTTTCGTAGCTACATGTCAACACCATTCTGAGTATAAATCAGTGATTGCGCGGGGGGGGGGGGGGGGGGGGGGGGGAGACGTTCCAAGAGGAAGTCAGGGAGAGCGTGTGGAGAGCGTGTGTCTGTCTGCTTTCTTTTCTCCCTCTTCCTCCTGTCAGCTGGAGCCACTCTAATGCTTAACTGCCTCAAATACTAGGTGTCATATAGTTGCTAATCAGCACCAGAGACCATTGTTTGTACAGATAGCTGTGCCTAAAGCAGATAACCAAGCAAATGCGGCTTCTTTTCCAAATATAGCTAACTAAATAGTGTCGAGCTCTTACACGTCCTCCAACTGGGGAGAACGTTCCCCCTTTTTAGTTTTTTCATTTTAGCGCTAATATTACAGGGTATTAAGTCATTTAAAAAAGCAAGCCATTTCAGACAAAATGGACTTTAATTTTAAATATACATTGAATTAAAGGAAACTATTTTAGTTTTGGACAGATTCATACATGTACATAATGGTTTTAGTGTTTTTTTTTCACCCCTATTACTCTGTCTCATTCATTCTTTATTCATTCATTATTCTTCCTTCCTCTCCTGGCTGAACCCTTCTTCCTCCCAAGGAGTCCCTCCCCTACTTCCTTACTGCGTGCACTGCTCGCAGAACTTAGTTAGGATTGACTGCATGAGCAGGGGTAACTTATCAGTAGCTACACACTGAAGAAAATGACACCCCACCTGGAACTGCCACAGGGAGTGAGGGGCCATCATGAGCCCGCCCGTTACAGGCTGGAATGCTGGTGGACCCAGTCACATGCAGGTCTGTGCAGGTGACCACTGCTGTAATGAGCTCACCTTCTATTTTTCAGAACTCCTCCTGAACCTCTGGCTCTCTTTCTGCCTCTAATTCTGTGATGATCTTCGGGTTTGGGTGGTGGGAGGTGATACAGTTGTCCCTTGTAGGGCTGAGCATGCTCCATTTAGCAAAACAGTAGCAGTGGGTTCTGCCTTAGGGCCTATAAGCTTACCAGACACAGGTTCCTGGAAAGTTTTATAGTATAGTTCCTGTGAAGTAGGCCTTCAGACAATGAAAAAAATTACATTTATGCTGAAATGAGTAAAATAAGAGGGTTGAGATATGAGTGAGCATATTGGCTTATTTTGACTCTAATAACTATGACATGGAGTAAGTAAATAGCAACTGCCTACAACAGTATAAAATTCCAAATGCTTAATGCTTTTAGTCACTCCTTAAAGATATGTGTGATTGAGGGAGACTGTAAAACCTACTAGTGGAGTCTGGGGAGGTGGCTCAGTGGATAATGCACTTGTCACGCAAGCATGAGGACCTAAGGTTGATTCCCCAGAACCCATGTTGAGCTGGTGGCACACGGCTGTAGTGTCAGCGCTCCTGCAGTGAGATTGGAGGCAGGAACTCCAGACTCCACAGATGTTCATGGACCAGCTAGTGTGCTACCAACTGCAGCATAGCACAAGAGACACTGTCTCAAACAACACAGAAGGTAAGGACTGATACCGGAGGTCATCTTCTAACCTCTATACACATGGACACAAACCTACACACACATCATTCACACACGAAGATTAAAAAATCAGCAGTTTGCTTATACTTCAGGATGCCATATATTTTTAGAGGATAAACTGTGTATAAAGCAGTTGAAAATTGAAAAACCCCATAGTAGATATATTCTGTTAATAAGCATGCCTAAAATAATGTTTGTGAGCAATGTTACCAGGAGAGTTGAAAAATTAATGTGAAGTTTTGAAAGTGTCTGTCTGTCGTCTGTCCTTCCTTCCTCCCTCCCTCCCTGTCACTCTTTCCTTTCCTTTTCCCTTCTCTCCTTCCTTCCTCCTTTCTTTCCTCCTTCCTTCCTGTTTTCCTTCCATCCTCTTTCTGTCCCTCCTCCCTTTTCTCCTTCCTTTTTCCTTTCCTTTCCTCCCTTTCTTCTCCCTCCTTCCTCTCTTTCTCCCTCCCTCCCTTTCTCTGTCCCTCCTTTCTTTTCTCTTTCCTTCCCTCCTTCCTTCCTCCCTTCTTCCCTCCCTCCTTTCCTCCATCCCTCCTTTTTCCTCCTTCCCTCTTTCCTCCCTTCTTCTCTCCCTCCCTTCCTCCGTCCCTCCTTCCTTCTATCCTTTCTTCCTTCTCCTTTTGAAGTACAGCAGCCTCCCCTGGGATTGACTGTCTTTACATTTGTCCTCTATTCTCCCAGGGCTGACTGTGCAATTTTGAGTAGCCAGGAAAAGCTTAAGACACCCAAGCAACTGAAGAACAAGCATTGTTATCATTAAAAAGATGAAATAAAGAATAACAGAATTGTTGTGTCTAACCATTTCAAAATGGTACCAGAGGGAAAAGATTATACAGTCTTTTACAGTAAGATTATATTTTGCCTTTTTCTCAAAAATAACACATTCTTCACTAGAATAAATAATGTGTTTTACATAGACTTCTTGCACATATCCTAAAGAAACATGCTAGATCTTATAAAATTCTTTCAAAGTAATAAGTAATTTTCCATATGGAATAATGCAATTTAAAAAAAAATATAGGGTATTTTCATACCTCATTTTAGCCTTCTTTGGCCTGGTAAAATGGCTTTGTCCAAACCTTTGCAGGATAATCGGAAAAGGAGGAGTGTTGTTAAAAGAATGCTATTTTTCCACAGTTTGCCGAGTGATGTTTATATAAGTAAGAAGAATAAGCTGTGAAGTGAGGAGAGCCTTGTATGTCACAGGGAAACCCAGTCCCGCTCCCCTTGCCTTTGTCAAAGTTGGGAGTTAATCAAATGCCATGGAAACATGTTTGTCTTACATAAAGCCAGCCCTTAGATACTTGGAACAGAACAAACATATTTAAGAATTTTCTCTTTAATATTGCACCACATTCTCACTGATGGCAAATCCATTTACATGACTCAGAACACAAATGTTCACAATAGATTTTAGCCTGCGTAAGTGCTACATATATTATGCTTTATAAGGTGTTCTTAGTTTTATGAAAACCTTATAAATAACCAAACATAATCAAGTAGCATTTTCAAAACATTGAGTGTGGTGATTTTTAAAAGGCAGATGGTATAACTTTTGATTATTTAGTGAAGTCTCTATAAACCTAGTAAAACTGATGTCATGTACACTGTCCCTTCCACTCCTGAGGCTTCATATGGCTTTCGCTTTTCGTATAGTACATGGGCACATATTGTGAGCTAGCGATTACACTAAATACTATAAATCTCTCTCTCGCTCTCGCTCTCGCTCTCTCTCTCGTTTGAAGGAGGTCCTCCCACATGCTAGGTAAGCATTCTACCATTGAGTTATATTCAGAGATCTTCATTAATACTTAAAAACAAACCTACGACTTTTTTGTTTAATACTTAAAAATAATCACATTTGAAGGTAACAGTGGTGCTTGAGACTTAAAGAATTTCCTTACAGTACGTAAAAGGCAGGATTCTCATCTATACATATTTAGCTCTGAAACTCAGGGTTGAAGTTTTCGCGTGTACACATTAGATGGCAGAGTAAATTGTTTTCCTCAGAGTTGTAAGAATGATAGTTACGTTTGAATGTCTAACGCTTGCAGTGACTTCTCTCTCTTAGCCTTTGCATCAAATAGTGCATAGTTTATTTAGAGCTCCGAATGTGAACTCTAGAACAGAAATAGAATAGAAAAAGCAAGTTTGTTGGCAAACGTTGGTGCTGTTATCGAAAGAACTCCTCTTTGTTTCTCCTGTTTTTACCTTTACTTTCTTGTTTGTCAATGCCTTTTAAAAATGCTTTATCTTTAGTGGGTTTTCCTCTCGCATGCTAAATTACCCAGTGAAAACATTGCCCCAGTCTACCGGTCACTAATGCTTTGTCCATATTCCACCCCGTGTACTTACGGATCTGAAAGAAGTTTAAAGGTTCCCCAATATTAATTTTCCAATGGTGCCCATACAACAGCAAATGTTTTACCAATGAGGGCTTCTGACATTTTCTTGAATGGGGTAGATTCCCGTGGAAGGTTCTAGTAGTCTTATTTCTGTCTCTTTCTCTTTTCTGTAGTCCTATGGGAAAGGAGCCAGGAGGAAAAATAGGTTCAAAGGCTCGGACGGAAGCACGTCATCTGACACCACCTCCAACAGCTTCGTCCGCCAGGTAAGGGAGCTCGAGTCTGCGCTGCTGAGAGTACAGTGAAAACAAAGTGTTATTTTTTAAGTGGTTTTAAATTATCACTCTGGAGATTTATGCAATATTTTTACTTGAAATCGAAGCGAAACACATGCAGTTTAATGTCCTAATGAAAATATTTATGCTTCCAGTGTGACTCTGAATAATAATTGCATTCTTGCCTGGCAAGTTGGGGAGAATCCGCTGCAGAATTCATTATGGAGCCTTTCTACTCACAGAAGGCAGAAATGCTACGATAGGAATGAGCTTTGGGTTTTGGTAGTCTTTGGGGAGGGGGCATCCATGTCCACAACTATGAAATGGTAATATGGATATTTCGTTAGCTTGTTTTCCTTCTTCTCCTCTTCTTCTCTTCCTCCTTCCGCCTGTGGCTTTAAACTGAGGAAGAGAAGACTGTCCTTGGTCTTGAATGGTCCTCACATCTATGGTTAAATCGACTGTAGATGGCTTCAGATGTAACTTAGCTGTTTGCTGTTTTTAGAGATTGAAGCAGTTTTCATGTCAGTCAACTGTGATAAAGTCCTGCCCAAGAGAACTCATCAGGCTGCCTAAATAAACACTTGTCTATTGCAAAAGAAAGTGCTTTGTGTCCCAGAGGAGGTACACAGTAATCAGTCCTCCAAGGGGCATGATTATAAGCCCAGCATTACCTCACGAGACACAGGTGAGCATGTTGGAGCCTCATGAAGTGTGTGGGTGAACATGTCTACATCTAGCACCTCTTGGTGACGCTGGAGATGGGAGGACATTAAGGACAGCATGCTTTCCTGGCTGGTTGGTGGTCAGTTTCTGGCTAGTGAATCTGTGAATAATTCTTTGTGGGTGCAGCTCACTGCCTAGATCACTGGTTCTGTTGGAAAGACTGAGTGGCTTCTTTGGATGTCACTTGTTTCTATTCCCTCTTGGGTCTTTTATCAAGAGCCCAGACCCTGCTCTTGACCCATGTGTGTTTGGCAGGCATCTTCTATGAATCCTGTTTTGATCTTTTGTGTTTAATTTTTGTTTTCGTTCGAGATCATAACACTTTACCCTCTCTCTATCCCAGTTGAGTCTCATGACTTTCTGTGACACTGTTCCTGAGAGTTTCATCCAGGTTTGTCAAAAATAGACCACAGTTGGCTTTAAAGATGTCTGCCTGCAATGTCTATGGTTACTGATTTCATAGCAGTAAAATGGAATATTTCTTGTATAGGCACAGGTGATCCCTGTCCAGACATCAGTCCCTTCTTGTACCATCTAAATATGCCAAAGGCGCATCCAAGCAACTTTTAGGCAAGTGGAAAAAGACTTCAATCTGTACCAACTGGGAATTGTTTTGGTTATAAGAAGCCAAAAAAAAAAAAAAGATAGCAAGTTAAGAAGGAGGGAAACTTGCTTGCAAAGAAACATTTAGAAAGAAAAAACATCAAGCTAGGTATGGTTCCCTAAGTGTGGTCCATCCTAGACCAGTGTTCCACTGGTGTTAAGGAGCTGGGCATATTATGGAGAGCTTATGGTACATTTACTTGCCTGATGGTATTAGAGTTCCCAGGAGACCTGAGCACCTGGGATTTAGTTATTCAGTGTAGGTGAGTCAGTTAAAGGGACGATAGTCAAAGCCTTTTACCTGCCAAGCACCCACTTTTATTTTGCCCTTGGGGTAATGGGACTGAGCCTGGAGAACTCAACTGCAGAACTTTGAATCATTGCACCAGGGCTGAGCATTGAATGATGCAAAGCAGACAGCTCTAAGAGTCTTAGAGTAGGAGCTGCAGTGAGGTTACAGATGACGCCAAGAGCTTGTGGAAAGTGGATGACTGCTGAGATGTTTCAAGTGAGCAGGTGAATCAAAATTAATCGTATGGAATCCATCATTTCCAATTTAAGCTCTTTATCTAAAAGAGCGTATCTAAAAGAGCTCCTTTTCTGTTTGTCCCTGTTTGCCATGTGTTCCTCTTGTATGAAGTTTTGAAAGCTCAATCCACAAGGCAGGAGGGATTTTGTGGATTTCTGCACGGCTCCCGTGAATGAACTAGAGTTTGTTTTTCCTATCTATAATGTCTTTTTTGACGTTGAATTCTTGGGAAAGTATGTTTGCTTGAGACACAACTGTGAGCGACTCAGGCAGCTGTTCAATCGTTTAAATGTAGATATAGATTGTTAAAACATATGTGAGTACGTAAGAAGAAAAAGTGGAGGTGCTTTCCTAGAATCTCAATGGAATGAGGTACTCTGTATGGCATGGATCTGGGGTAGCAATTATCTAAGCAGCTCATCAGAAACCCGCTCACATCATCCCAGAGAAAGCCTAGCAGCCTGGCAGTGGCTTGCAGTTGGAAATTATACTTTTGTTTTGACAATGTAATCTCCATTGCAACAACATTCCTATTTTGCTGCCACAAGAAAATGAACAAAGGCTACTCTGACGTGGGTAGATCCCTAATAGAAGTCGATGGGGGGGGGAGGGGTATTTGCAGAAACTCATGGCCAAAAGTAAGAGTGAGTGAGCATATTAGATTATTATATTTTTTTTTAAATTTATTTATTTAAGTATACAGTGGTCTGCCTGCATGTATGCCTACAGACCAGAAGAGGGCACCAGATCTCATTACAGATGGTTGTGAACCACCATGTGGTTGCTGGGAATTGAACTCAGGACCTTTGGAAGAGCAATCAGTGCTCTTAACCACTGAGCCATCTCTCCAGCCCCCATAGATTATTATATAATGGGAAAATGTTTTTCTTATTGTCAGTACCTGAATGTTAAACAGGTGAGTGGCTTGTGTCGGTGTTAGCTCCATGCCTGTCTGTGTCTAGAAGCATTTATAATTAATATTAGAGGAGTATTTGGTCACTAGAACTGGAATTTATTTTCTTCTTTTCATTTTTTTTAAAATGGAGTCTTGCTGTATTACTCAGACTGATTTGAACTCATGAGCACATATTATCCTCCTTCCTCAGCCTCCGGAGGACCACAGACATGCTCTACTACATAAGGGTTATAATGGCATTACTTAACAGAACTATGCAATTAGATTCATTATGGTGTTTTATTTGAAAAACAATTTCTATATAATTTTGAAAACCTTAGAGTTCTGGGGTTTTTATTTGTTTTTTAAAATGCATTATGGTACACAGGCTTTAAAAACTGGGGAATGGGTACTTTTAGGTAGTTAGAATACTGATACTTAAATAGTTTAGAAGCTGGGACTATAACGATTTAGGATAGGGAAAAATTCTAAAAATCTTTCTCATTTTTTTTTGAGAACTAGTGGCAAAGCAGGGAACATGTTTCAGGTGGCTTGCTTCTCCTGAAAAATCATGTATAGAACCCTGCTGAGATTTTTGCGGAGACAGCGCCTTTGCGGGGTTTAATAAGGTTAAGTAAGATGAGAAGTATGGGCTCCTAGTTTAATATCAGTAGCCTTAGGAGATGAAGAGACAGCAGAGAGACTGCGTATACAGCAAAAGGCCATTTTAAGACTTAGCAAGGAAATAGCCATAGGTCTGAGCTCCAGACTTTGGTAGTAGGAGAACATAACTTTTTTTTTTGCTTCATCATTCATGTTTTTATTCTCTATTTTAATTATTCCATGTGTAACATAATTAATAATACATTTTTTTATGTAAACCATTCAGGCATCTGGCATGGGTGCTCAAGCAGACTAACAGAGACAGATCTACTTCTCAGGTGTGAAAGCGGCCTTTCTTTTTTAACTTTCAATTCTTTTTTTTTTTTTTTTTTTTTGTGACAGTCTCACTATGTAACTCAGGCTGTCCTGGAACTCGCTCTTTGGACCAGGCTGTTCTTGAACTCTGCCTCCTGAGAGCTGGGATTAAAGGCATGTGTCACCACCACCCTGCTTAGCTTTCAGTTCTTGCTCTTACTGCTAATGGGGTATGCTTGCCAAGAAGAACATAACTCATGTGCTCAGGTCAGTGGGCTCAGGGTCACTGTACCCAGAGAACCACCGCCACAGCCAAGAAGGCACAGCACTCCACCACCCAAATCCCTAGTCTGACTCCTTTCAAGCTGTGTTCTCACCTTCTTTAAAGACAACCAAGTTCTTTCTTCCTGATATGGATTCATTTTGCCTCTTTTTGAGATTTCAGGTAAACTAAATTGCTTTACGTCTAAATTCTTGCACCCCCCCCCAACTTCATATTGGTTATTGTCGTCCACTGTGGGCATTTCAGTACTCAGGTGATGTCCTTGCTGTACAGCATTGCATTGCATGGGATGTGCCACAGCCAATTTACATGTTCTGTTCTTGAGAGACGCAGGCTTGTTTCTTTTTGAGCTTAATAAGCCACTGCTGCCGTGTAAATTCTTGGGTGTACCCTTGATGCTTATGGATGCATTTTTGTTCCACAAATAGTCTGAAAATGCAATCATATGGGGTGTGTATGCTCAGTAAAGTCAGTAGTGAAGAACAGTTTTCCAAAGTGACTAGGTCAATTTGCCTTACTTCCGGAGGCATCTGGCCATTCACCTGTTCACAAGTAGCCAGCATTTGATGCTGATATTTGTGTCTCTGTCACTCTGACAGTAAGATGGTTGCTCGCTCTGGTGTTAGTGTTGATTTGCTCTTAGTTAATTTATAATTTCTCTGTAGCTGGAAAATATATAGGGAGTAGTATATATAAATATATGCAATCTGAAAGAGCTTCTAAGGGTTTTAAAAATTACTCTTTATAGTAAACATATCGTTAGCCACAATAACTAGGTGTATACATATTGTATTAAAATTATATCATAGCTATTGGAATATGGTGAAATATTTCTAGGCTCTACTACAACATGAAAAAGGCTAAGCAATAAAAAGATACAGTGCATTTATCTGGGGTTAATTTTTCAGATTGCTGTTGTAGTTTTTCCAAGTTTTTTTTCGGTGTGTGTGTGTATGTTTCTCTAACTAAGCTTAATTTTTAAAAAGAATCCTTATTCTTAAGAAAATCAATGCCTATAGGTAAGCTTCTGATTTTGGCTTTGAAGTCAAATTATAGTTGCCATGAAGAGCAGCTTCAGGACTAAACATAGGCTTCATTTGTTCAGTTACCCTTTCCCCATTACCCAATCATGCACCCATCCTCTTTCTGGCCTTGGGACCTATTTGACGTCAGTGATATTTCAGGGATTCAAGGATGGCTCCCTCCTGCCCCTGCTGAAAAGTATCTCTTGCATGCTAGAGCTGGGCTGGGGGTTGTGTCCTGAAGGAGCCTTTGCCGACAGGCTTCTTGACGGTCTATTACAAACCTCATGGGATTTCCCACAAGAAGATGGTGAGAGGGAGTTTCCTCTAGGCTGTCCCTTCTCTCCCCATGAGCAGCTGTGATGTGACGGGCTGCCCAATGTTCTGGATCAAACATTTTGGCACCTGTCCCGAGCTGTAGTTTGTTAACATATTGATTGGAAAGAAAGTTAATTCTATGTTTATTCTGTCTCATTTGTTTATGTTGTGGGTAAACCATTTCCTTGGAATCCTCTATGAGCACTATATCATGAACTCATAATTTTCATATTTCTCTCTTAAATCAGTTCTGATCTTGGGAGATTTGTTCCAAATGATTTTCTCCAAGAAGCAGGAAAATAGTTAAGTGCTAAGTCTAAGTATCATGTCTACCATTTATATTTGGCTTTCGCATGGATAACTAGGATTTTTTTTCAAATTCTGTTTATTCTTTGGTAATTTCATACATAACTACAGTGCATTTAGGCAATATCAATTCCTCAATGACTTTGCCATTTGTCACCTCGTCGTTTTCACATTGCAAACAGCTCCCTCCAAAAAATTAGCTTGATGTATTAAAGAAGTTAAAATCTGTATGCTAATTAGGAATATTCAAATAAGCACTATTTAATCGTTCAATACTATGACTTAAGAATGCAGTTGTCCAGTTGGAACATTTATTAAAACATCAATGAAAAGCAAATCATCTTCATAGAAGTACTGACAACTGATGTTTATTAAATATTACTATATCTAGAGAGCTCTATTCTACAGCCGAGGAAACTCAGACACAGAGAAAGAAAGTCATGGTCACACATTATAGGAAGATTGCATAAAGAATTTGAATCTAGGCAGCTGGCTCCAGATCATTTTCTTTTTTGGTGACATTACACTCTCTTGTAACAAAAACACATAGATTAGTGGAAATCTATCAAAAGGGTTTAACTTGTTTAGCTCAGGAGAAAATTGATACCATTGTTTTTAGAATGAAACATGCTGTATTATCTCCTTTTCCTCATTGTGGTAATAAAATTCTTGACAGAAGCCACTTCAGTGTAGGAGGAGGGAGGCCACTTGTTCGTCTAGGCTGCTTGTTTATCCTGCCCAGAACTAAAATAACCATAGAGAAACTATGTTCATTAAATCACTGCTTGGCCCATTAGCTCTAGCTTCATATTGGCTGACTCTCACATCTTAATTTAACCCATTTCTTTTCATCTGTATATCACCACGAGGTTGTGGCCTACCAGCAAAGTTCTGGCATGTATGACTGTGGCGGCTCCATTGTGTCTCTCTGACTTCGCCCTTCTTCCTCCCAGTATACAGCCTAGCTTTTCCTGCCTAGTTCTGTTCTTCCCTGCCATAGGCTCAAAGCAGTTCTTTATGCATTAGCCAATAGAAGCAACACATAGACAGAAGGACTTCCCAAATCACTTCAGGGAGGAAAGGATTGGATCACAGTCTCAGGGGATGTCAGTCTGTCTTGGTAGCAGGAGCATGTGGCAGAGACTGCTCATGTCTTTGAAGATAAAAAGCAGAGGGCTCAGCCTGAGACCAGAAGGGGATGTCACCCACAAGTACAGCCCCAGTGATCCACCTCTGCAGCCATGCCAGTCCCAGACGCTCCACAACCTCCCAAAGCAGTACCACCAGCTAGAACCAAGTGTCTCATACATACAATCCAATGGAAACTTGTTTTTCCCCATTGGTTTTTCAGGACAGGGTTTCTTTGCGTACAGCCCTGGCTGTCCTTGAACTTGCTTTGGTGGCCTTGAACTCACAGAGATCCTCCTATCTCTAACTCCCGAGTGGTGGCATTAAAGGCATATACTACCACCATGCCTGGCTATGGGACGATTTTATGTCAAAACCATAAAGCATATGAAGGCATTAAGTTCAACTCAACTCTGAACCTTCTTTAGAGGAAAATGAGGCTGGCCTTAGTATTATAGTTTTACTCTGTGTTATCACTTTATTTGTTTACTTGTTTATTTTGTGTGTGTGTGTGTGTGTGTGTGTGTGTGTGTGTGTGTGTGTGTGTGAGAGAGAGAGAGAGAGAGAGAGAGAGAGAGAGAGAGAGAGAGAATGTGTGTCTGTGGTATTTCTGCACATATGCGTGTGAGCACATGATGCTGGTACATGCAGAGGCTAAAGAAGGTTGTTAATGTCCTGATCTGTCTACCTTAATCCTTTGAGTCAGGTCTGTTCCTGAACCTGGTGCTAGGCTTGTGGCCAGCAAGCCCCCAGGGATTCTTCTATCTCCACCCCACATAGTGTTGGGATTCTGAGCACATGTGTAGCCATGACCAGCTTTTAACAAAGGTGCTGAGATACAGTCTCAGGTCCCTTATGGTTAAGCGGCAAACATCCTTACTGCTGAACCATCTCCCCAGCTCAGTTTCATGACTTCTTAAGCGCCAGCATCCCTTTATTTCTTCCAGCAAAAGTCGCTTCAGTTCTCAGGTTGTCACATTTCAGTGCACCCCACCACTCCTGTTGGTAACGAGAAAGACAGACGGAGCTGGAAGAGTATTTGTTTCTTTCTCTCCATCCAAGAATTTGCAGGAGCACACAAATTTTGGAATTTGAGGATTCTGGAAGCTTCCATCCTGTGTTAAACAAACAAAAATGAACTTGCCTGTGAATCATCTGTAGCCTTTGCCAGTCTGTTTGGAGGGCTGGATATGGCTGACGTGGTCCCAGAAATCATCCAGGTCATGAATCTGGGTGAGGCTAAGCAAACATTACACCTCGTTTTATGTGAGGCTACTTCAGAAATAGTTTAGAGTCTGCCGCGGCCTTGTCTTTGTAAGGAAAACAAATACTTTAATGATAATGGGTTAAAGGGCAAAAAGCACTACACATGACTTATAGACACTGGATGTAAAATCAATGAGTATCGTTCAAATTGCTTATGTGCTAAAAGGCATTGAATACACAAAGCCCTTGTTAGCTTGTACTGTTAAGGTAATTGTGGATACTGAGGTTGTCTGTGGTTCTGATATAGCTCTATGTAGCACAGAGTTCTCTGTGGTTCTGATACAACTCTGTATAGGTACTGAGTTCTCTGTGGTTTTGCTATAGCTCTGTGTACTACTGAGTTCTCTGTGGTTCTTATATAAGTTCTGTGCTCTTTGTCTATGTTTAGAACAGATAAGTGGATGACACATCTTTATTTCTCATTATTTCCTAATTTATTGCATGGATCAAGTTTTCTTATAAACCCAAAGAAAGAAGATAAAATCTCCAAAGGCTATTGTTTAGAAAGAAAAAATTTTTTCTTTTAACACCAGAACATAAGTGGGGCAAATGAGTTTCCTGAGAGACAAAAAAAACAGCTGGACTAGGAATAATGGCTGAACCTACCTGGCATGGCAGGGTAGAACATTTGTGTTGTTCTTTTCCAGTAAGAAACCCTAGCTGTATAAATTTTTTGAAATTGCCAAGATTAAGGAAAACTTTGCACATCTTCTGATAAGGGTGGTCATGAAAATTAAAGCAGCCGTAGGGACAATATGAGAGACATTGTGAGGGATGGTGTGAGAGACAGCGTGAGAGACATTGTAAGAGACATTGTGAGAGACGGTGTGAGAGATGGTGTGAGAGACGGTATGAGAGACATTGTGAGAGACATTGTGAGAGACAGACTATATTAGTGCTCATTCTGCAGTTATTTTTAGTTTTTCTCTCCCTTCTTCCTCTCCCCCTCCATCTTCTTCTTCATCTCTCCTCTCTCTGTCCTTCTCTTATCCTCTCCCCTTTCCTCACTCTCTCTCTGTCTCTTCTCCCACCCCAACCCTGCATTCTGTGTTTCCCTTATTCTCCCTCCTATTTCTCCTCCTTTTTCTTCATTTTTCTTAAAGACACATATTCTTCCAGCCTGCACTGATATATCTGGCAGTCTTCTGAAGATGCACACCAAATGTTCAGGGGTTGGCATACCAGAGTTGCTTTGGTTTGATGGTCACACACACAGTCAAGCCACTTTTTATTCAAGGTACTTTGCTGTCTGAGCTCCGCTATAGGTTCCTGCCATGTTTGGCCAAGATTCACTAACTGTTTGTACTGATAATTTTTATAGGTCCTTGAGTTGTGCTCACCGGTGCTCATTGTGTGAGAAGTTGAGGCTTATGAATCTACACCGCTTTTTTCCCCCAGAATTCTCAAGTACCAGTATTCTCTGTGGTTGGCAGGGAAGGAGTCAGGCATTCATCTGGGGTTCTGGCTCACCAACATATGTTGTGGTTGTAATTTAGTAATCCTGTAGCTTCTAAGGGCTTCCACAATGCAAATCAGAATGACAAAATGGAATGAGGCAAATATTTAACAGAAGGTTGCATGACACTTTCAGAACATGGTATTCTAAACAAATTCCATCATCTCCCAGTACCAGTGTTCTTGGTTCTGCTTCTCTGGATCATTTATATTCGTTCAGATTGGCTTTAAATATAAATGATTAATCACAGAGACACGCAGTATATTTTTCAGTTTTGTTTTGCAAAGGCAGATTAAACTGTGATAATGGTTACAGACTCCAGGCCTGTGGAGACTGATATGTTTAAGGCTGGATAAATCTTTTAGCCTTTAAATACTGGCTTGTTGCCTTGTTATCCTGCGTTCGTCACAAACACAGCTATAAATAAGAAAGCAGTAGATTTACTGCCTCTAATTTCCTGTAAATGTCTCTCAATCTTACGAGACATTTGCTTGCATTTTGTGAATGGCAGAAGCTGTTTTGTATCCTCTTAGGAACCATTTCGAGGCATGTCAACACAAAAATGTTTACCTTTGTAATTTCCTCACTCTTTCTACAGAGCAAACTATGGACATGTTAGTTTTCACATGTCTGTGTGAACACGTGTATGTGTGCACATGCGTGTGTGTGTGTAATAAGAATATGTTATGGAAAAGTTGTGACCACTCTCAGAATTGTTTTTGTCTATGTATTTGAACACCTACTCCATAAACTAGCTTGGATTAGATCTTTATTACTATTTTGTGAATTTGAGCATTGAAAATAATTTTTGCATACACCCTTCTTCCCACTGAGATAAATATATCCCCTTGAAACCAAGAATTATTTTTGCAGGTGCTTTTATTTCTCAGCCTCGCAGATATGTTTTGAATTATACTTGCCCTGTTTTCTTCTATTTTTATTCACGTCCAGCTTGGATAGAGCCATGTGAAGTTTCAGAAGTTGCATAGACTGAATGGACTGTGTGGGAATAACTGAAATTTATTTAGATAATCTAATACAGAGTAACTAGTCACATAAATAATCTAATACAGAGTAACT
>JABTXL010021644.1:3235586-3257049 GCA_025134845.1 Neodon shergylaensis
CTCCTCTCCCCTCCTCCTCCTCTCCCCTCCTCCTCCTCTCCCCTCCTCCTCTTCCTTTTTAATGGTGCTGTTAGGGATATGAAGTCATGAGTTCATGATTAGGCAGCAGGCACATTAGAGGTTGAATCATCTATCTCCCTGGCCTCTGAAGCGATTGCTGTATTTCGTGTGTGAAAACAGCACCAACAAAGGTTGTTCATTGCTGAATCCACAAGGCTTTATGGATGCAAGGCTCTCTCTATGGTTCTCACGATCTACTCATTCATTCATTTGACACCTTGTGAAGTGATTTTGGCAGGCAGTGGGGTCGGCATAGGGTCAAATGATACAAGGTATCCAGTGTAAAATGTCCGTTATTGTGAGCTCTACAGTAGAGGTGGGCAGGACACACGGTTGGCTAGGTAATCCCGGCATGAGGAAATGCCATGAGGGCTCCGGGGAAAGTTGTCTTTTTTTAAAATTATTATTATTTTATTTTTCCATTCAAATATTTACACTTACTTCCCTCCTCCCAATCCCCTCCCGCACCCCACACCTCCTGCTTCCTCACCCTCCCTGCTTGAGAGAGGTCAGGGAACCCTGCCCTGTGGGAAGTCCAAGGCCTATATGGATGCACAGCTCCCTAGGCCTAGATGGGGGGGGGTTGTTTTTAAGCTGGATACTGAGCAGTGGGGCTCTTTTCTGGGAGAAGAATCCTGGAGGTGAGGGTGCAAGCTGAGATAGTGCCCTTATCTAAAAGCAAAAGGACAGGTAGTTTGAAGCTCATCTGTTGTAGTTGGGAAGCTGAATGAAGGGCAGAGGGGGCCAGCAAGTATAAGGAATCCAAATTTGGAAAGTGTCTGAAATCAAAACAGAGAGCAACATGGCACTGTACCTGGGGTTTTCAGACAGCACACATGTGGCATCGCCCTGTTCTTTTCTGTTCAACACCGCTGTCACGGCAGGGAAGATGCTCATGTGCCTTTGAAAACAGTACTCACAGACTTGTGTTGCCCACCGGCTGCTGCAGGACCCCTAGGAACCAACATCTGTATGCTTCTCTGTGGTATGAAATGTGCTGCTTATAATTTCTGCACACGTTTCTGTAAGCTTTATCATCTCTGTATCATTTATAATATCTGACACAGCACAGATGCTGTGTCTCTAGTTATTATCCTGTATCTTTAGGAAATAATGACAAGAAAAGAATTAGATATGTACATAAAAGACACATTTGAAAAATTTTACAAGTATTGTCTATATCCTGGATTCAGAAGATAAGTTATATATTGGCCCTAAATAAGCAAGGCAAGACTGCCTTTGTCCCAGAAAACATCAAACGGGCATCTGTTTTCAGAGTTTTCTGGTGGGCTGACTCAGTTTTAGGGGCAGAGTGTTTATTAACAGTGGCCACATGCTTTCACATCTTCCCTCAACCTGACTTCAGATTGACCTTCGATGTTTATGTGTCTGTGCTTTGAAAAGCTGTAAGCTTCTGGGTCAAAAGTGCTGCGCTTCACTGTAGATCAAAAAGTGTCTGTTGAGAAGCTCGTGTGCCTAACAAAACCCATGCAAAAATTATCTTAGGTCTAAGCGGACACAGCTTTCTCTCTGTGTGTGTATGTGTGTGTGACGTGTGTATGCATGTGTGTAAAGGCCAGAGGATGACCTCAAAGGTCATTCCTCAGATGTTGTTCATCTTGTTTCTTGGAGAAAGAGTTTCTCACTGGCCTCGAAGTCACGGTGCAGGCTAGTCTGGCTGGTCAGTGAACCCCTAGGCTGCTCCTGCTCTTCTTTCTGGCTGGCTTTTATTTTTATGTCTTTTCATGTGGGTTCTGGAGATCTAACGTGGGTCGTCATGCTTGCACAGCTAGTACTTTACTGTCAGACTGTCTTCCAGACCAGCTTAATATTTCCCTCCATGAATAGCTTAAGATTTGCATTATGGATGAATTTGTATTCCTTGATGACCTAACATTATTATTGTTTGCTTTGAGACAGTCTTCCTTCAGACTCCTGGATGACTAAGAATTCCCTGTGCACCCTAAGCTAACCTTGAACTTGGCATCTTCCTGTCTCTGCCTTCTGAGTGCTGGTATTTCAGGCATGTGGCAGCCATCACAGCCAACTAAGACTATTATTAGTGTCATAAATACTTCTTAACTACTTAGTGGTAGAAAATATTTTTATGTGTGGGTGAGTTGGTGCTCTCACTTTTGTGTGTGTGTGTATACAGAGACCAATGATTGGCAGTGATCTTTCTCTATGACTCTCCAGTTTATTTTTAAAGCTGGGTCTCTCACTGAATCTAGAACTCAGTTTTTGGGTTTTACTGGCTGGTCTTCAAACCCCTGACTGTCTCCCAGCCCTGGGGTTGCAGGTGTGCCCCAGCGCACTCAGCTTTTATATGGGTGCTGGGGATACAAACACAGGTCCTGATGATTGTAACCAGGAAGTTTACCTACTGAGCCGTCTCCATAGCACCAACAATGCCAAATCCTAAAACTGAAACAGTTCACATGTGAACTGATAAAGAGTCCATGCATTTTTGGGTTACGTTGTTTCAATTTCTGACCCCGTGAATTGCCTAGAAATGCTTGAGAGGTTAGGCACAACTGCTGTTTTGAATGTGGTTAGTTACATGTGCATCAGTTCTTTTGGATGGTAAGGCCTGGTGCAAAGCAGGACAGAGAATGAGAACAGTCTTGAAGGATCAATCTCTCTGTAGGATGGAGAAGATGAGAGTGAGCAGGTCAAAGGTCTTATGAGTAGCTAAACATACTTAGTCTTAACATTTCCTTCTCAGTTATTGAGAGCAAAACTAGAAAGTCTATGGTGGCCTAGAGATTGGGGGGGCATTATTATTACTATTATTAGAAATGGTCTCATTCTATAGCTCAAGACGAACTGGAACCCAGGAGGTACTCCAGGTTGGCTTTGAAATCATGAGCAGTCCCTGGTCCAATGTTCCTGGTCCAGTCTTCTTAGCACTGAGATTTCAAAAGTGAGCCCCTGGGTCCAGCTCTGGATGTTAGAAAGTACATGATTGTAAATCTGAATCTTTCCCTCTACCACATTTTGCTCCTCTCCTATGATAAAAATCCACATTAGAGGCCCCGTGGCCTCAGACTGTCGTTTTATCTTTCCGTGCCCTTGGGAGCTAGAGAAGTCACTTTGTCCATACAGAAAGCTTCAGTTACCGTAGGATTTGAAAGCAAGCATGAAGTTCCTTTAATCATGGCTCCTTCCTTTTCTGATACAGTATGCTGAGTGTGGCCTCAGCCAGTTAATGGACAATTGCTAGATCCAAAGAAATCCACTTTGAAAAGCAAAAGCATTGTTTTCCCCAATAGAAGGTCCTTGTGAGTGCCATTAACCCTGGCAGGTTCACACGGGACAATGATATTAATTTGGCTGGCTTGTTTCATTGCAAAGACCTCATGAAATGTGCTCAGTCTTAGGTTTCTTTCCCCTTCCACAGTGAATACACAGTTGAGCAATTTTCAAAGCCACTGGGCCTTTTTGTTTGGTTCGTTTTTTTTCACAACTGTCATATTAAATGTTCATCATAAATGATAGG
The DNA here is from genome assembly GCA_025134845.1 of Neodon shergylaensis. Lineage (NCBI taxonomy): Eukaryota > Metazoa > Chordata > Mammalia > Rodentia > Cricetidae > Neodon > Neodon shergylaensis. The sequence goes on from JABTXL010021644.1 coordinate 3,239,146, forward strand.
TACCCAGACTAACCTCAATAGTTTTATTGTACCAATCATAGCTAATACTGTAGAATTTTAATGAAAGACAGGAGTGTTCAAACTATTGCATCTTGTGGTAATTTAATGATCTCTTTCATCTTTTTATTATAGCTCTGATGTATTTTAAAAATAAGTTTAACTTAAAGATGGTCAGACGTTGTGACGTAATGATGGTCACATGCGAATTTCTAAACTGAAAAAGTCTTGTATGTAATCAGCTGTTCATCTCTGTACTATCAGGTCATTCAATTTAAAATGTCTGCCATTGTTCTCTGGGGGTTTTGTTGTTGACTTTTATTTGTTCTTAAGACAGGGTCTCAAGGTACTAGCCCTGACTGCCCTAGAACTCCATATGTAGGCCAGGCAGGGCTTGAACTTGAGACCCACCTACCTGTGCCTCCCCAATGCTGGGATAAAAGGATGGCACCACTATGCTCAGCTATCTGTTTTATGCTTAGATATAGGATTTTTTTATGACTATAAAATGAATATGTCAGTAAAACAGTTCAGAAAATAAGTGGCCTTCCTACTTAGATTGATATAGGAAAAATCAGGATCTCTTTGGGGGCTTTTAGTCTCTCTAATAAAAAACTGTAAGAGTGCGCTCAAATGGAAGCTCAATGACAATTTTATTAGCACTTAAAAGAAAAACTTCAGGACCGTCAAGCTGTAAAATTTTAGCAGCTGCCTGAAGGGAAAGTTAGGTTTTTTTCTCGGGAACTCAGAAAGCCAGGCAGGATTTAGGATCCTCTATGGCTTTGGGCTTTAAGATTTTGCTGTAGAGACAGGGATTCAAGAAGGAAAAGTGCCCAGTGGTGATGGTGCATGCCTTTAATCCCAGTACTTGGGAAGCAGAGGCAGGTGGATAACTGTGGGTTCAAAGCCAGCCTGGTTGCCGGGCGGTGGTGGCGCACGCCTTTAATCCCAGCACTCGGGAGGCAGAGGCAGGTGGATCTCTGTGAGTTCGAGGCCAGCCTGGTCTACAAGAGCTAGTTCCAGGACTGGAACCAAAAGACCAAAAGCTACGGAGAAACCCTGTCTCGAAAAATCCAAAAAAAAAAAAAAAAAAAAAAAAAACCCAGCCTGGTCTACAGAACTAGTTCCAGGACAGATTGGGCTGTTACACACAGAAACCATGTCTCAAACAAACAAACAAACAAACAAAAATATCTAAAACAAAATAAAAGAAGGAAAAGTGTAGTATCTCATAAATCAATAATTATTCCACCTATCTCTTTAGTATAGCCTACAATGGGCCCACTTTTCCTTAGCCTACGTGATTGAACCAACCTACCTGGTTAGTTCCAGTGAGGTCTTCATCCAGGCCAGAGATTCTACTCTTTTGCATAGAATAGGAGCTTTCTCAACTCTAACCAAAAGAGGTCCAATTTAAAGTCAAATATAGAGAAACAGGAATGAGAGACATTATGGTATGAACCCTATGAATGAAGTTTTCTAGTTTTGCTACTCTTCAGTGTAGAGTGCGCCATGCGACTACTGAAGGCTTTTGAACAAGTGCTTCTGTTTCAATGAGGTAAAATGAACACTTGGTGAGAAAGTCTTACCTCTGCCATCACCATGTCGGCTTGGTGTTCACACACTTCCGCGGGCTATTCCTCTCTCACAAAGATTCTTTATGCTAAAACAAGGAAAATAGGTTACATCTGTCGCCAGAGACCACACACATAACTCAGGATGGCTCAAGTGACAAGGGCGTTTATGGCATCATTGAACCGCAAAGCCTAGGTGTCACCGACAGAGTGACCCATATGATGTCATTGGGCACTTCGTGGTATTCCATATCTGTCTTCTGTTTTCTGCTGTGTTGGTTTTATTCCTTCCTTTAGGTGGTGGCAAGATGGTTCTCACGAGATTTATGCCTCGGCCCTCTATGATTTCTTTGTGCTTCAACACAAAGGCTCAATTTGGTGATCATGTGTCCATAGTCATGGCTTAAACTGGAGATATTCATCTACTTCTAGGCCGGGCCTAGACTGTGTGTTCACTGGGAAGTTGGTGGTACACAAGTCACATGGTCTAAATGTAAGGAAAGGAACATTTTCTAGGAGGGCTGTTTCCAGAGAAAGAATGGATGGATACAGGACAGGAGAAAAGAATTGAGATCTTTTCTACGATGAAGATGAATGGATATAGTGATGTATGTGTTCAGTTTCCTTGAAGTGGCTTAGATAAACACTGAGCCCTGGATACAACTAAGAGGATGCCACTGGAGCCCCTGCTGGCTTCTGCAATGTCCTGCCCTTTTCTATCTTTGGACAAATAGATTCCTAATTTGGATATGTGAGACTGTGGAAATGTATCTTTTTGGATATATTGTGTATTGGTAGGATTTTCTTCTGTAACAATTATCTGAGAGAGAAACAACAAAGAGGGTGAAAATCCACTTTGATTCATTGTTTCAGTGATCTTAGCCTGTGGTAGGCTAGCTCCATTGTTAGGGGTCCTAGGCCAAGGCATATATCTTGGCTGCAGGAGTGTGGCGTGGTAGAACCTCTCACATCCAGGAAGAAATGATGGCACAGGAAGCCACCAGGGTCAAGAGCACAACCCCAGTGAGTGACCCATTTTCTTCAATAAGGCTCCATCTATTATTTGCTGAAATGGTGCTACTTGCTAGGATCAGAAACTTGAGTGCATGAGCCTCGGGGGAGATATTTTAGAGTGAAATGATACATATAAATACATGTTTAAAACTATATAGGCTACCTTGATACTCTTTGAATCATCAGATCTTTAGTGTTAGTGGTAACACCAATATAACAGCGGAATATTTTAGACTAGCATCTATGTATCATGAAAAGCCCTGTGGGAACAAGAAGACTGGCTAAGATAGTTTGTTATGACCTTAAAGACCCGAAAATCATTTTTTTTTGAGCAGTACCAGTGTGTCCAAGAAAGAACAGAGAGCTACTTCAGCTCTAGAAACCTTTAGTCATGTTCTTGATAATAGGTTTGGGGTGTTCTTTATTTTTATAAGGTTTAATATAATATACTATTTTCAAGTTTCACCTCAATGCTAGAAGTCTTGGGGAAATTTTATAAGATTCTGAGAATCTTACTAATTGGGGGAAATTAAATTTGAACTGTAATTTTAAAATAGTGATACCTATGCTGGATATCCTACTTCAAAGAAAGAGAGGGTCATTCAGCAAATGCCAAGGTGTTTGATACTGTGTGTGTTGTGTTGGATTTTGCTATGTCATTTAAACGCATGTGGCACACATGCAGAGAATATTGCCACTCTTGTTCTTTACTGACCTCCGAATGAGGACTTGCCGGACAGCTCAGAACATCTTTATAGAACTGGGCAGCCCTGTCTTCTGCTGGGCATCTGGATCTTGCATGTGTCAGAATCTCATTTCCAATTTGCATAAGCAAGAGAGGATGTTGTCTTGTGTGACTGTAAAAGGCATGGGGTCTGTCATGGGAGACAGCAGGATGCTGCCAGGACTGCATATCCTGACACTGTGTTTGAGTCTCCCATCACAAACACGATTCCCCATGTAGGCAGGGACACGGCAAGCTTCAGGCTTCTTCCTTCTAGGCTTTGTGTGGGAAAAAGAAAGAAAACTGTCCTCTTCGTTCTTCCAAATTACAGATAAAAGTACAACTGAGAGTGACTTCATTGACTGCTGGGTTCATTTTTTACACTTAGGACTTGCCTCTGTGGACTAGGATGAAATAGCCTTTGGACCCATGTGCATGTCTGGAAGAATGAGCAGGCCACAGCATTAGAATAGATGTGTAGTTAAATCAAGAAAGGAGGATGGGGTAGTTACTGTAAGTCAACAGGGATTCTGAACAAGCACATTATCAGGAGGTAGAACCAGATTTAATGATGTAACATGCTTGTGTGGCTATTATTTCTTTGGCCTCCACACAAGGTGCAGAGTAAAACATACTCCATGGAATCACCATGAATCTCTTGAGTCTCACTTTAGGAACAGACCTAGTTAAAGAGGAGGTGGTAATCCATGGTTACAGGGTCTGGCATCCTTTTGGATAGCAGATATAAGGATATCTTTGTCTTTGAGGAAAAAAAATACTAGTCCTTCTATAAGTTTCCTCTGTGTAGCCATGACCTGAGAGAAGAACTTAAAGGAAGATATTTGTTTAGGCTCGCGGTTTAGAAGATTCACTTCAGGGCTGCTTGCTGCATGTGCTTGGGGAGCTCATCAGGGTGGTTGTGGCTTGAAAGGGCTCATCACTGCATGCTGAAAGCAAAGAAGAAGGGATGGGAAAATAGGTGACCTTTTAAAGGCGTGTCATCAGTGGCCAACTTGCTCCAGCTAGGCTCCACCTCTTCAAGTTTCAACCACCACCTAAAACAGCACACAGCTGAGGACCTGGGCCTCTCAGGGACGGTTCATGTATATGTCAGCATACCCTCTTGTCTGAAGGGTTGATTCATTTTCTCTTGTCTTGAGCCCTTCCTTAGATTTCATTTGCATTGGACATTTTAGTTTGGCATACATTTTAAGACAGTATTCCTGAGAATGTGGAAATAGAGGCAGCAAAATCAGGTCCAAAGTTCCCAAGCTAGAAACTGACAGAGACAAGACTTAAAGCCGGGGCTTTGTACATTCATCCTACCAGGTCAGGCTGGCTTTGTTTCAAAGTTTTGTTAATATTAGTGTCATCCATATTTATTACTAAAGCCCAGACTTTTAGATTTGATTTTCAAGGTGTGTCGTTACTGGACTAGATGAGCACGGCCCTGTTTGTCACTTAGTAACAGAACCACCTGGTCATTAAGGGTTCAGACCCCAGAGTAAGACTGCCCAAGTTCATACCTATTCACTTCTCCATTTGGCTGATTTCAAGAATGTTCCTTAACTCTTGTGAGTTTCAGCTCATAAAATGAGGGCCATTTTATGATGCTACCGTGAGAAGGAACAACGGTGTAGATGCGGTGAAGTTAATCCACCCGATACTGTGGTTTGTATCAGCGCAATGCCTGGTACACGGCAACCTCTATAACTGCTGCCCCGGGAGGTGTTAATAAAACTTTCAGTCTGGTGGTTTATCTTAGAATCATGCGTATATTTATAGGCTTTCCACAAGATGAAAGAGGAGAGAGATGCATTCTTGGCCGAGAGACACTAGAACACAAGAATATGGTTCCTGCATGTTTTTAGGACTGGCCGTTTGGTGCTGGATAACCAATGTGTGTGCTCTTCCCTGGAGAAAACTATCTGACTCTCAGCACTCCTTAGTTGCCTGTAGATCTTTGTGTAGGACTGAGGCCTCATGGGCCACCCCAGGTTAGCATGTCTGTTGTTGTTCGTCTTGGAAACAGGCAAGGTGGGTTATAGAGAAGGCTGTCGAGGGAGGAACAGGAAGGGGGAAAGGTGTGATTATATTGTAACTTGAAACAAAATATTTTTAAAAATAATAATGTTTAGAGTTGTGAGCCATGCAACTTGAACAGCTTTGACATGTTGGAAGGCGGGTTCTGGCTTTCTTTTTACCCAGTTTATGGTTAAGTTGGATGTGTTGGCACGTGCCAATAACAGCAGCATTTGGCCTGCTGACGCTGAAGGCTTGAGAGTTTGAGAACAGCCTGAGCTACACGGTCACCTTCTATTCACCAAAGAAATTGTGAGTCAGATTTTTTTTTCTTGAAATTAGCATCATCTAATGAATTGTTGGACTTCTGGAGATGAGAATACTGCCTTAGGAGCCTTTAGCATGTTTCCCTAACACAAGAAGTAAGAATGTCTTCTTGGCATGAAGGTTCTCTTTGGTGCTAAGGCTGTGTCTCCCTTTTTTAACATGCTTGGAAATTCATTGAAACTTGGGAATATATAGATTTTAGATTTCTATAAAGTACCACAAATGTCCTTGCTCTTTTATATTTTAACTTACTGTTGGAGATAAGGCCTCTCATTGAATCCGAGCTGGCTCTTTTAGCTGGACTGACTGGCTGGCCAGTGAGCCCCTAACTCCCAGGATTCACCTTTCTCTGTCCACCCAGTCAGTGGAATTATAGGAATGTGCCACCACATCACATTTTAATATGGACTCTGAGGATCTGAACTCGGCTCTTGAAGCACTGTGCCCCATCTCCTCAGTCCCTGTTGTCTTCCTTTAAATAACTGGGACAATTGTCTTGTCTTTGCTTAAACTTACTATAATTTGGAGGAAATAATGGTTTACCACATTTGAAAATGAGAATTGTAAAAGCTTTGTTTATAACCACACATGTGTCTTATGTCACCTGCCTGATTGAGACCCCACAGGATGTTAATTGATAACAGGCTTGGTCTCCATGAGTAACAAGAGTCAATTCCCACACCGCAAAGTAGTAAATAGGTGCTAGATGATCAGGGTTGGCTCCTTTCTCACAGTGTTTTTTGTCAGATATTGGGTTGTCGTTTTTAAATAAAGAGCTTAGAAACTCAGCCAAAATTTAGAAAGGGAGATCCATCCCCTCAAGAATATAATGGACAATATTTGCTCCACCAGTTTATACTGTTGCTTATTAATAAGATATAGGCAAGTTAAAGAATGTCCATATGGGATCAAAATAAAATTATTCTGTTTAGAAAAGAATTAATTATTGTCAGTATTCAGAACAAAACTTTTATTTTGTTATATATATAGCTTTCTGTTAATGAAGTCTTAAGAAATCTCTCATACACACACATACGGTTGCACATACACACACAAGCACACATAGGTGCACAACATACACACATACACACACAAGCATGCAATACACTCGTATAAGCATGTACACTCACATGAACATCCATAGACATGTACACACAAAAACATACACACACATATACCTGTTCACATATGTGTACATACTTGTATGCACATGCAGATACACACAGGGACACACACATGCATAACACACACACACACATACTGATGGAAGACAAATAACTCTAGTACTCTGACATTTTACAAACAGAGTTGCTGTGGTGGCCAGTGGAAGAAAACACTTCATGTGATTTTTACGGTAGGAACTTGAAGCAAGGAAGCTTTTGGATTTGTACTCAACGGAGACACTTTTGTGGTATGGGGTCTGGACTGAAGTTTGGATGTAGCACATTGCACATGAGAACACCCTTCTTCCTTCATCAGTGTTATTTTTAGCATTCCAAGGAAGGCTGAACCCCTTAGCGCTGGGCTCCACTCCGCGGCACATGAGTGCGTGTGTATTTGACTTTGAATAAACAGAGTGAGGTAAGTTGCTGTGAATGGTCAACAGCTCTTCAGTATCTACTACTGGACTCGGGATGGAAGATGAAGACTTGGAAAATTATACAGACTGTATTTTCAGGAAGCCCACTGTTCGGTAACAGGGGGACGCCTTACAGAAGAACTGAGTGGAAGTACCATAGAGAATAACAAGGTGCTGGGCATGAATAACATTAGGAACCTCCCAAGAGAAGTGAGAAGGAAGAACATTCTAGAAGGGACCAATTTAGGCAGTGCTTTAAGAGAAAGCAGGTCTCCTGTAGAAATGTGAACTTTGAGCCTTGGAAACTACTGTTTAAGTCTAGGAGGCACTGAAGGAAATTCGGGAGAGCAAGAATAGAAAATGGGGAATTAGAAGAAAATGCAGGATGGAGGCAAAATGGTCTCAAGGAAACACTCCACTACAGAGGGCTGCAGCAGTGGTGGTATAAGTCAGGGTAGGCTAGGTATAAAAATACATTTAAGCCGGAGAGGCAAAGGGCATCAGGAAGTATATTCATCATGGTTCACGATTTTGGGGGTCACGTCTGTGTAGATGGCTCAATTGGTAATGTGCCATGCAAGCATGAGGACCTGAGTTCAGATCCCCTCTATCTGTCTAAAAGCCAGATGTGATGGATATGCCTATGACCCTCACAGCAGAGTCAGGGGTTGGGTGTGTAGGCAGAGACAGGCAGAGCTCTTGGAGCTGCCAGTCTAGCCAGATGTTAGCTCTCAGTTCAGTGAGAGAACCTGACACAAAAACAAGATGGAGAGTGTTAAAGGAGATACCTGGTGGCCAGTTCTGCCATGTGCATGCTGACACAGGTGCTTATGATAATGTATCTGCACGCGTGCGCATATATACTACATACACATATGATATGTGTCTGCACATGTGCTCACATATACTACCTGCACATATTTACAGATGCACATGTGCACTTCCACAGAGTTGCAAGGGACAAAGGTATCCAAATAATGAGAGATTTTTGCTCATGTTACCTGGGCTTAAAGTTGTGAAGACTTTTAGCCAAGACAATATAAAGAAACAATAATATAAAAAAGCAGATTTGCCCTTTAAAGATCCAGGACCACTTATCAATACTGTATATAGAGAACATTAAATATGTCTGATACAAAGACAATAGCATTTTTAAAAAATTATTTTGAGACATGGCTCTTCTTTGTAGCCCTGGCAGTCCTGGATCTCACTCTGTAGACTAGGCTGGACTTGAACTCACAGAGATCCACCTGACATTGCCTCCTGAGTGAGTGCTGTGATTAAAGGCGTGCGCCACCACTGCCTGACTATTAGGCAAGTGTTTTTCTTTTCTTTTCTTTTTTTCCTTTCTTGTAATTTAGGAGATCCATCTACATACTGACCTCCTAGCCAGCACAGCAAGATGAAAGTCCCTTAGAAGGACACAGGGGTAATGCTGGGCTTGTGGTGGTGATGTGTATTAGTTTGCTCTTTGCTGGGGCCAAGTATCTGACAAACAATATAAAGGGGAAGGATTGATTCTTGTTCATGATTTTAGGACATTTAGTCAGTGCTTGCTCAGTCCCATGTGCTTGAGCAGATTATTACAATTGGATTCTATCTTCACAATGTAGTAGACAGGAAGGAGAGAGAGAAAAGAGCCAGAGATAGAATGTCCCCAAGGACCCAGCCCTGTGCCTTGCTTCCATTAGCTGTACTCAATACTTTAGGCTTTTCAGACTTTCACAGTATATTACCAACCAAAGACCGACCAGCATGTGGGGACCTCAACTGTAATACATGAGCCTGAGATTGACATTTCATATTCAGACCAAGCATTCTGTGGTCCAAACTTACATAGACTTCTTGAACTCTGTTTTTGTTTTGTTGTTTGCTTTATGTATGTGTGGTTGGTATTGGGGACATTGAATTCATTTGGGGTAGATAAGAAATTAATATTACTGTATTAGTCATGGTTCTTTAGAGTAGAAGAGGATTACTGCAGACTATGTTCCAACTAATTCAACAATGGCAGACTGTGAGCAGAAGATCCAAGAATCCAGTAGCTGGTCAGCCCCCAAGACTGGATGTCTCTGCTGGTTTTCAGTATATGCTGAAATTCTGAAGAAGTAGACTCTAATGTCAGTGAGGCAGTGAGGGAAAAGCAAGATCAACCAGGCAAAAAGCAAAAGCTTCCTTCTTCCATGTCCTTATATAGGCTTTCAGCAGAAGGTGCTCTGATTAAAGAAAGGTGTGTCATGTTGCCTCAAAGGTCAGGACCAGAAGTGGATTCACCCACTTCAAACCAAGCAAAAATAGTCTCTCACACGTGTGCCCTCCATTTCTGAATTGTGATTCATTCCAGACGTAGTCAAGTTAACAACCAAGAATGGCTGCCACAGTTACTCTGAGTCTGTTTCCTGTGGTGATAGGTCTATGGAGATCCAGGACTTTATCTTAAAAAGCCAGTTTGCACACCTGATTTTTGTTTGCTCCTTTGCCTTTCTGTGTTTTGGGGGGAGGCGATGATTCAAAGTGGATCGAAATGGACTTGAAATCTTCCGTGTACTTCATCTGGCTTTGCTCATGGTTAAATAATAAGTGCTCTTCTTAGGTTCATTTCTCACTCAGGGAACGTGTGCTTAGTATCTGAATTGTATATGTATTGTTGGCCTTTGCTTATATGTATGATTTCTGCTTTAGTTTATGGGTGTTGTTTGTGTGTATGTATATATGTGTCTTTCTTGATTTTTGTTTTGTTGTTATTCTGTTTTGTATTTCTAGTTGTTTTTTGTTTTGGTGTGTTTTTTTTGCCTGTTTGTTTGCTAAAAAGAAATTAAGAAGGTGTGAAGTTCAAATAGTGAGGTGGGGAGGATCTGGGAGGAGATGAAGGATGGGAAGCCATGATCAGAATATATTGGATTAAAAAGTAAAATAAAATGAATATAACAATGTTGGTTTGAGGGTGAATATACCTTTTAGTCAGAAAGACCAGCAAAAACGAAGTGGAACCCAAACAGGACTTGGGTTTTCATTCCATTCAGTCCTGACATTTCAAGGCTCACCTTGATGTTGCCATGGAGATGGAGACCTTTGGAAGAAGCCACCATTAGTGAATCTGCTTGAAACCCTGGGAGCCTTTGTGACTCAGGGAAGTGGTGTTAGATATGCCTAGTAATGAATTCTTGGGGGAGCATGGGATGTTTCAGATGGGAAATTTTGCAGGGGTAGAGTTGACTATAAATCAGGAACTGAGTCTACAGAGAGACTCCAGGTTTCTCTGTGAAGGCAGAGAGAGAGAGAGAGAGAGAGAGAGAGAGAGAGAGAGAGAGAGAGGAGAGAGAGGAGAGAGAGAGAACCTCTCTCAGCAGGTATGCACGGCTGTGGGGACAGTTGTACGAAGAGTCCCCAGTTTTATTATGCATTGCTGTAGAGCAGTCTTTGGGTAAACAAGTGACTCCAAGCAATTTCATTGAAATATTACTTTTTATTTTGTCTTAGTAGAATACAAAAAAAAATATGATAATTGTATTGGGGATCCTAGAGGGAGAAATAATTTATATTAAATAGCAAGAATAATGTGTGGGAAATTGCAGTGGGTTAATGTGCATCTTAAGATCCTAAGGACCCTCTGTGACTCAGGGAGAGAGAGAGAACGGAATACATTCCCTCTGCAAGGGCAGAGTCCCTGTTCTTGCTGCTCCTCTTTCCCCCTGCCTCCCCCACCACCACCCAGCTAGCCATTGGCACTAAGTATGATTTTTACGATCAGATTTTCTCTTTTTTTTTGCTGTCTTAAACTCATTTATTTATTCATAATTTTATTTTGCAGTCTAACCACAATTCTCCCTCCCACCCCTCCTCCTGCCCCCATACCCCCTGCCTACCCCCTACCCACTTCTCCCAAAGGGTAAGGCCTCCTATAGGAAGTCAACAAAGTCTGGCACATTAAGTTGAGGCAGGCCAAGCCCCTCCCCACTGCATTAAGGCTGAGCATGGTATCCCACTGTAGTGAATGGGCTCCAACAAGCTAGCTCCTGCACCAGGGATAGATCCTGGTCCCACTACCAGGGGCTCCTCAGACAGACCAAGTTACACAGCTGTCTCCCACATACAGAGGGCCTAATTCAGTCCCATGGAGGCTCCACAGCTGTCAGCCTAGAATTCGTGAGCTCCCACGAGCTTAGAATCAAGTCGTTCCGAATACACAACAGCACAAAAGTTTACCTCCTTTCGTGGAATTTTTGTGTAAAGATAGCAGCTTTCGGTATGTTTTCAAAGATCTAATTCACAGACTTTTTTGCCAATTGCTTTTATTTGACAGTACAGTTTTTCACTTTGGACTACCTGCACACCGGTTCCTTCTTTTTTGTTTGTTAATAAACATAGGTCTATATTTTATTTCAAATCCATTTTTAGCATGAAAGACTGACTTTAAAACTCACTTCAGACAACAAACTCAAGATAAATCTCCTCCTCACTCTCCCTTTGGCTTGCAGATTTCCTAAAGACACACTTGCCTCTTGTCAGAAAAGGTGTCACTCTTCATGGGGTTGATACAGATGCAGCTTTCAAAAAAGCCGTACCCCGAAGATGCCATCCGGTGCTTGTATGTGCAAGTTGGCATAGCTACGGGTCTGCTTCCTCTGCTGGCTGGAGCTGATGCTATTTATAGATTCTTTTCTTGGCTTCCAAGTGAGCATATCAGTGAGTATTTATGCAAGGGAGAACTCTGAGGCCATATAAGACTGTAGTTTAGAAACCCAGTGGCCTCTTTTGCCTTCACTCACTGGAGAGAGAAGAATGGCCCTCTCTCTGCCAGCACAGAAATGTCTCGGGATGAGGTGAATGACAAGACATATCACTCTACCCTCCGAACACCCCCCAGGACATGTGAGCAAGAGCTGTCTGCAGGGGAAGGAAACTTGTAGAAGGCTCAGCTGTAGGAACGCCTTTCCACATGAAGAACTAGCTGAACTCTCCAGTCCCTTTGGGTTGTGGGCGATACCTTGTCGTTTCCTTTGGTTATCAGAGGCACAGCGTCTCCCTCAGGGTCAGGGAGTTCTCATCCTGCTGCCAGGACTGGCAGGGTGATGTCATGAGAAAGCAGAGCACGGATCACAGAAAACTGGCTCGTAGTTCTGGCCATGAGTGATGTGAATGAAGGTCATCTCCTTCATCTCCCGTGTCCTTTTCTGCAAAATGAGAATTTAAATTGCCTTGTAAATATCTGGCCTGGAGACAGAGCTGGTCAAATTAGGAAAATCAGTAGAAGAAATAAAGAAGACAAGCTAGCTTTTTGTGAGGAATGAAATGAGGTCAGGTGTATCTTTGAAATCCATTTCCGTTTCCTTCTGTCTCTGCCTTTTGTATCCACTGACCTACAGAAACCTTGGTTTTTGAAACTCTTCATCTCAGAGATCGACCACAGTGTTCTTTCCCAGTCCTTCTTTACCCCACAAAGCATATCCCTCTGCAAAACAAGTTGAAGAATTTAAAGCCATCCTCCCAAGTCGATGCTCTGAATCCTTGTAATGAGTACACAAAGAACTGGAGTCTCAGGTAACCTGCCTGGCCATTTGGAACTTGGTACCAAGGCTTAGCCTTGGGAGAAAATAACATACTCCCGATGCTGAAATGAAGGACTATTGCTCAGGGTTCTGGAATTTCAGATAAACTTCAAATGGCAGAAGAAGGAATTGAATCCTTGAGTCCTATGAATGAAGACATCCTTATTGTAGGGTTCCAGGTGGTTCTGTGGAGGAGTGGTAGGCTACAGAGGAAGCTCCCTTTGGCCCGCCCACCTCTGAGCAGACAGTGGGATGCTTCTTTGGCTCTCTTATGCCTGAGGTGCTTTGGGGTCAGTATTCTTTTTCTGCTATGTGAGGGGTGAACCCAGGGTCTCAGATATCCTCAGCAAAAGTACAGCCACGGAACTGCATTGCTAAACTCCTGGTCAGTTTTGTAGTAGGGTATAGGAGGGGTAAGCACTCAGATGGAATTTGCTAACACTTTGAGGACTGGTGTGGAGTTCAGTTGGTGTGGTGCTTGTCTTCTGTGCACAAGGCTCTAGATTCAGTCCCTAGCACTGTCTAAGCTGGGCGCAGTGGCGCATGTCAATGACCCTAGCACTCATGAGGTACAGGCAGGAATATCAGAAAGTTCAAGTTCATTCATGCCTATATGGCCATGCTGGGCTACATGATTCCACCTGCTCCTGCTTCCTAAGTGCTGGTATTAAAGGCATGTGCCACATACCCAGCCCGCCCTTCATGAACTTTTACAGATAGTTTCGAAGTTTATAGATTTGCTGCAAAGTTTTATGAAGAGCTCCCATTTGACCCAAGCACAGTTTCCCCTTCTCTTGACAGCTTCGTGTAGTTTGCTACAGTGACTGTCCCAGGCCCATGCACTATCACGGCCAATGTGCATGCATACTGAGCTTTCTATAGTCCTTTCCCAAGATCCTGTCTCAGTCTAAGAGTCCCAACCAGGGTACTGTGCATTAACCGCCCCATCTCTGCAAGCTCCTCTCACCTGGGACAGTTTGTCACACTTTTCTTATTTTTGATGACCTCGACATTTTTTGAGGACTTCTGGTTAGGCAGGGATTTTATGAAATGCAGTTCTCTCTCTCTCTCTCTCTCTCTCTCTCTCTCTCTCTCTCTCTCTCTCGTGTTTAGGTCAGAGGTTGATGTCAGGTATCTCCTATGGCCTCTCTGACACAGTCACTTACTGACCCTGGGAGCTCATCAGGGTCACTGGATTGCCTGGCCAGTGAGCCCCACGGTTCCTCAGGGTTCCTCCTATGTCTAGCTCTATAGCACTGGGGTTACAGATCTTTGTCAGCTGAGCCACACCCCTGGGCCTTAACTAGGATTTCTTTAAAATGAAGAAACATCATAGACCATAAATTTCATACAATCTAAAATAGGTGGCAAAGTCCATTTAAAATTGCACTTTGGTAGTTTAATCCTGCTTATAACTTAAAATTTCTTCAATTTGTTAACGGAACCAGATCCCTTCAATTTTATGTAAAATGCTTCCAGATAGGAAATGTGTGATTTAAATTCTATTCATACGGTGAGCCTGACTGTTTCTGGTGAGTGTTATGAGAGCAGGGTTTAACACATTTTGGCAAAAGGGAACTGGAAGGTCATCTTGGGTTTGCTGTTGCCCAGGAAATAAATGCTGGGAGGAATGAATTTGTTCTGGCGTCCTAGACTGTTTTGGACACAGCTTCTCGCAGGGTGCTTGTTTTTACATACAGCTGAAATAGTTCTGATGTCAGAGGAGCTCGCCTGGGGACACGGAAAGGAAAGCGGAAGCAGATCTTTCACCTTGATGGAAGACGGGCAAGGGATGGGCAGGACGGGCGGAAGCAGAAAGCGGGATGTGCGCTTGGGACTCCGTTCGTACTGTTTCCCACACATGCTATACACCGTCACTCTCTTGCCCCAGGAGTGTTTATTCTGCACTTGCCGTTTCCAGAAGCTGTTCTAGGTCCCCGTGATCCAGCAAAGAACAAAGCAGACAGACACACGGTGTCTGTAGATGTGTTGATGGAGTAACAGTGAGCAGGTACACACTCATTTGCAGAAGTGTCAGTCAGGGGGAGATGACAGAGAATGGCCAATGGAAGGAGTTCCAGAAAAGCCTTCAGGTTGCCCTTTGATAGAGGCACAGATACACATGTTAGTCAGAGTGCGTCTTCTCTGTGGACCTTCTCTTTGGAAGGAGACATCTGTTGCTATCATTTATGCAGTGGAAATCAGTTGAGAAGTGGTACAAGACATAATGGATAAGGTTGCTTTTAAAGAACTCTCATTGTGTTATGCCCTTCTGATTTGATAGTTAATAAAATGCAGGATCAAAGGGCATGGGGAGAAAACTTGCTGGGTAGAGTGCTTACTATGAGTTCACACCCTCAGTGCTTACATAAAATCTAGCTGGACATGGTGGGGTGTGGAGAAGGGATCCCTGTGGCAAGCTAGACTAGCAGAATCAAGTTCTGGCTTCAGTGACGGAACCTGTCTCAGTAAAGAAAATTGAGAGTGACAGGAGATACCAGCTTCTGGCCTCTAGATGCACAAGTGCATGCTCCCCGACACACATGTGCCCGCATAGATGAGGGGTGTGTATGCACACTCCTCACACAGACACTCAGAACAAAACCTGTTACAGGTGGTCTGCAGCGTATGATCTTAAACAGGAATGCAGTGTCAGTAAGCTGAAGGAAATCCCTTAATAGCACACTGTGGAAGAGCTGGGAATGAGAGCCTGGAAAACTAAGGTCCAGGGTGTGGACCTGGTTAGTCTGGGAAGGCTTCCTGGAAGAGGTGACTCAGGCTGAGATCCAGGAACTGGGGTGAACCAAGGTGAAGGTGGAGAGGTAGGAAAACCATGAGCCGAGGCAACAGGAGCAAGAGACAGTAGTTAGCTGAACTCCTATACATAGAGCGGGAGGAGATCCTAAATCAGTTATTAATGTTCGTTTCTTAGAATGGAGTAGCTTTGTCATCACTACCACTGCTCAGTGAATGGGAGCAAATGAGAATAATCTGAAAAGTGTCCTCTGATCGACTCACTTTGACTTTTTGGGTTTTTTTTTTTTTTTTGCCTTTAAGTGTGTTAGATTTTGCTAGGTAAGCTACAGCGAGCCACTGCATAGCAAATTCCCAATACTTTGTTCCAACAGCTGCACATGAGAAGCAGCAGCTCAGGTGCCAGCACTTCTAAAATTATTGTATTAATAAGAAACAGAGCGATTGTTTTTACAAAGATAGTTTTTGACTTCAAGATATGGAAGTTTCGTGAATATAGGGAATTTGTGTGTGTGTCTGTGTGTGTGTGTGTGTGTGTGTATTTTCTTTCCTGTTTTGCTCCAAGTACTAGTAGATGAAATTTTAGAAGCATTTGGAAGAATTAAGAATTATACAGCATGGTTCCGTGAGGCAGAACAGCCTGCGGGGAATGTTTTTTAATCTAATAAAATGAATTATCTCTGTTTAAAACTTTTCCTCTGGTACATTCAGTTACTTAATGCCGAGCACCATCATCTAGGAGTGTTTTGATATGACATCCTCAAAGGCAAATGGCTTCAGGAAGATTGAGCACTGTGCTCATTAAGGGTGCCAAATGCCTGACTTTTAAGATATCTTTGCTGTCTTGGCCATGCCCATATGGGACTGAGGAGCAATCTTTAATGGAGAGTTGGTGACGGTTGTGCTGGCCACTGGTGCTGAGGGAGGAGGAGAAGCAGGGTGTCGTGAAACTCTGCTAATGTTCTGTTTGGAGCTTTGGGAATAACCCTACCTGAGGGAAGAAGGTTGCTTGGTAACAGCTATAGGCTAACATATATATTACTATTAGCAACAACAATACCTTCACAACCCAAGTTACATTTATTATTTAAATTATTTTCAGAGCTTCACTTTGCAAATGAAGACCACTTTTTGTGATTTTCTAGTCACTTTTTTTTTAAAAAAATCTTATTTATTTATTTATTTATTTATTAGACAGAATCTTGTTATATTGAACAATCGCCCTGCCTCTGCCTCCTGGGTTCTAGGCTTTTTTGTGTGTAACACCACTCCAAGGCCTCTGTCTTAATATTTTGTGTATCGAAAGTAATAACTGATAGTTTGAACAAGTTGGAAAATCCATAAAGGTAAAAGGAGACAATGTTTTACCTTTTCAATAAATAATTTCCATAATAGTTTTGAGAAATATTTTAAAAAATTTTAAATCTTTTATTTATTTATTTATTTATTTATTTATTTATTTATTTATTTATTTATATTTTATGCACACCTGCAGGCCAAAATAGAGTATCAAACTATAGATGGTTACTATAGATGGTTGTGAACGCCCATGTAGATACTGGAAATTAAACTCAGGACCTCTGAAAGAGCAGCCAGTGCTCTTAACCACTGAGCCATCTCTCCAGACTGATATTTTCATTTTTAAGTTTGTATTTTTAATGTTTTCTTGAATGTATGTTTTGCACCACTTGCATTCCTGGTACCCAGTGAGACTAAAAGAGATTCAGTCCTTGGGCATTGGAGTTACAGATGGTTGTGAGCTTGTGATGTGAGTACTGGGAATCATACCCAGGTGCTCCGAGAGAGCAGCCAGTGCTCTCGACCTCTGAGCCATCTCTCCAGCTCCCAAATGGATGCTTCAAATATTAATAGCATGAAAGAAAGATAATGTATAATGTCATAACCACTTTTGAGATTTTGGTCTGTTTGCTGTGTGTGTGTGTTTGTATGTGTGCGTGTGTGTTTGCATGTATGTTGTTTCTATTCATGTGAGTATGGATTTGTATATGTGTACATTTCTATGTGTGTATGCTTATTTCATATTATGAAATTTGAACTCAGATTAGTATCAGGACAGACCTTCGGGGGGATAAAGAATATACATTAGACTTGGATGTGATCTTAAACAAATTCTTTTAAAGTAACTTTTCCTTGGGCTCTTATACTTGGACGTGTATCCCATTGTCTACGCACTGGCTGATCTGCCTTTATTTTGAAGGGGACTCTATTACTTATGACTGCAAAAAGGGATGGACACACATTCCATTAAGCCAGACATGGTACTTCCATTTTCCCTAGCACTGAATAACACATGCACTGTGCATGTGAGTGTGTGGGTTTATTATGGTTAATATTGTGCATGTG
>JABTXL010021644.1:3257059-3322615 GCA_025134845.1 Neodon shergylaensis
TTTCTGTCTCTCATTAGAAAATAAACCAGACATCTAAAGAATAATAATAAAATAATAAAAGCAAGCAAACCAGAATAGGACAAAACAAACAAACAGAAGAAAAAGAGCCAAAGAAAAACCATGAGATACACATGTTCATGTACAGAAATCCCCTAAAAACACAAAACCGGGGAGCTATTTTTTTTGTTTTGATTTTTCGAGACAAGGTTTCTCCGTAGCTTTTGGTTCCTGTCCTGGAACTAGCTCTTGTAGACCAGGCTGGCTTCGAACTCACAGAGATCCGCCTGCCTCTGCCTCCCGAGTGCTGGGATTAAAGGCGTGCGCCACCACCGCCCGGCTGGAGCTATTAATATATACACAAAGGACCTATAAGATTAAATAAAATGCGTGTCAAAACCTGTGAGACATTTTCCAAAGATGTCATTATGTTTATTTTATGTTGGCTGTCTCCTGTTGGGCATGGAGCTGCCCTTAAGAGTAGTTTGTCTCCTTAAGGTAACACTTGTTGGAGAGACCAGATTTTTCATTTGTGAGTACTTATCCATTAGACATAGCTTCGGGTCCAGGGACGGCATCTTGCATCCACTTCTCTCAGTTCTGGGACCCTCTCCAATGCAGACCTGAGCAGGCCGTGTGCAAGCTGCCAGTCTCTGAGTTTGTATATGTTTTGGTTCCCCTGTGTTTAGAAAGCCTTGTTTCCTTGGTGTCCTCCATACCCTGGGTCTTAAAATATTTTCATATCCTTTTCTGCAGGCTTTCCTGAGCTCTGAGGGGAGATATTGGATGGAGACGCCCCTTTTAGGATTAATGTTCCAAGGTCTCTCACTCTCTGCACATTGTCCAGTCATGGGTCTCTATATTTATTCCCATCTAGCACAGGAGGAAGCTTCTCTGATGATGGCTGAGCAAGAATTTATCTATTAGTAGAGGTTGTGTTCCTTTAGCAGAATAGTAGTATTTGGTTTTTCACTTGGTCCCTGGCCCATCTGGTGTCTGATTCTCGGCCACACGAGCCATGTTGTGGGTTTCATCTCATGAGGTGGACCTTAAATCCAATCAGATTTGATTGTTTTCTCCCACAAACTTTGTACCACTATTGCAGTAGTGCATCTTGGAGGCAGGACATTATTGTAGAACAAAGACTTTAAATACCTCTGGGTAGTCACCAGCTGAACTTCTCTGAATGGTTTAAAAGCTTCTGCTGCATGTTGCCCACCGACTATCGTGGAAGAGTGCAGCAGCTCTGGCCCTCATGCCACACCTTTAGCATGACTGAATGCTACCGTTCTTTTAAACTTTTCCCACCCACGATGTGAAATGTTTAAGCATTTTTTTTCACTTGGGCAACCAAGCACACATGCCAGCAGAAGGACTGTGACCTCAGATTTTGATAATGGAGGAAAGGCAAGGCAGCCATGGGAATTCAGATCTTACTCCTGTGACTGGTCTCATGAAATGAGATATGATGTGTTCCTACCTTAGATGACAGATAAGCATCCAGTTTTTCACCCCATATGCCATATACACCTAACACTATCTGTTTAGCCCTGGAAGATGCTATGATTTTAAATGCTTGAGAAAAGTTATGTTAACTATAATGTAAAGTTTTCCAATTTCCAAATTGAGCTTTACAAATAGTTAAGGATCCTAGGAGCCCCTAGCTAGAGGGACATTTTGACTTGTCTATTTCTTGTTTATGATATAAGCCACAGAAACATAAAGTATACTTTTTAAAATCAGTGGCATCCAAAGTAAATCTTTTTTTCCCTTGTGTCTGTCTGTCAGGTATGGATGGTGTCTCAGCAGGTCTTCGATGGTTCTGTGAAGTCTGTGTTTTATCAAATGAAGCACCCATAATTGAGCTTTTAGTGGCTCTCATCGGTACAGTAGAAAACAGTTTAGGCATGATGTCTCTTCACCTTATCCTGATGTCCAATTTATCAGAAGTTTATTTTAGAAATAGTTCCTGGTTTTAAAGTTTTAGGGTTTTTTTAGCATTTAAAGAACTGTACTTTAAGTGTATTCTTAGTACGTGTACGGTCTCTAATTTTTTCCCTTTGAATTGAAAAAAAAATATGCCTGAGAATAATGAAAACATTTCTTTAAATACCCAGCGCTTTGGAAGGGGAGTTCAAGACTGTCTCGGGAATACTTTTGGGAGCTTGCTCTTTTTCACTTCAGTTATTTTAGGCAGTCATTAAACAGTTGCTAGCCCGTTTAGTAAGTTTATATGAAACTACATATTTTGAGACTTTAAATGCCACAGGAGATGTTCCAATGTAAACAGAGCAGAGTAGATTCGAGGCTTCAAACGGAAGCACCCAACACCATCCCTCATCCAAACCGAGGAAGGGCTCCCCAGGACAAATCCATGAGCACAAGTTGACCCACCCCAGCTGATAGAGAGGATCTGGGATGATTCATGTCTTCAGGTTATGAAGTGGGGTTGGGAAGGCCAGATCTCTGGTTCAAGTTCAGGGCGGGGGTGGGGGGAGCTAAATTCACTGTGTTCTGTGGTTACAGGCTGTGTCTCGGCCCTTGGTGAATGTCTCATAAATGCATTCCACTCATCAAAAGAGTTGTGGATTATGAGCTGCTGGCTCCTGGCCAGAGGGACGCACGGCAATCCTCAGGCTAGTGTTACAAGACTGTAATCTGCACAGACGGTGAGCGCCTGATGGGTCGAGATGGCTCTTTCTTAGTGCGACCCCGGCCCTTGGTGAGAAGCTGTGGTGCTCACCCACTCAGTGTGGCAGCTGACTCTGAGACTGGCTACAGCCTGATCTGGTGCTTCTAAAGAACTCAGGAGTCCCATTGGTATTACTTCTATGGACCCTCTATGGCCTGAGCATTCATCCTGAGCATCAACCCTTTGGTACCCAGCATCTTCTATGGCCTGTTAATAAGATGTACCTGTATTCTTAAAAAGAAATTTTAATGTGGACCTTTGAGAGGACTTTTTAAAACTTCCTCATTTCTATGTCCTCTGTTTACAATTCAATTACAAGCTGCTATAGATATCCTAGCAGTGGCTAGGGCATAGCCCTTATTCTAGTCCAGCAGTTGTTTTGCATATACTTTGTATATCTTATCTTATTGGACCTTCAGTATCACCTATTGAGAGAACATGCACTATCAGGCCCACCATTGTGTGTGATTGTGACAGAGTAAATTGTTGGTAGTCATACCATTTATAAATTATGGGTTTGGGTTCAGAATGAGGTCCCAAGATTCCCTTCCACCTCCTGTACCAAGCTGTGTGGTTACACACACCAGGAGCAACAAGAACAGCAAAACATTTGGGCATCTCTGGGCCATGATCGTATGAAAGAAAGTCTGCACTGTCTTGCTGTCAGTTGTTGTCCTTGGTGTCTAAGCAAGCTTGTCTTCCTTTCAAAGAGGACACGATAATGCAATCTCTTTTACATGTGGGCCCTTCTTTGACTCTAGATTTATTTAGGAAGGGCTTTAAGATAATCATCATCTTCCGAACAATGCTTAAGTGAGTGCTTATCTATCTTTCCGATTATTGCAGTGAAGTCTGTTGATTCTGTCCCATCTTGAGTTTTGCTCACTGTTTTTGGGTGAGGATGCTTCACTAGACCTTTCTCTCCCTCGTCTTGCCTTCCTTCTGTCTGTCCCTCATTCCACTCTGCCCTCAGTTCTCATCCCACAAAGCTCTGCATGATGCCTCAGCCTCCTGGGCATTGGTGAGCCATGACATCAGTCGGTGGCTGTCAGATCCAGGGCTCTTTCCTGGCAGGGCTGTGTAATGTTCTTCTTTTGTTTTTGTAGCATCTGCACCTGGCACATGGGACCACTCAGTAAATGTTTACTGGATGAGCAAATCCCTTCCTTCCTGAATTCATGCTCTGCCTCTGCTCATAGCCCACTCCAGACCTTTATTCTTAGTTTATGCTTAAGGTATATCAGTGGGAATTCTTGCCTGCCTGTAACAGAAAAGACCGGCTCAATCTGGCTCAAGCGAAAGGGATTTTATTGGCTGACAGACTGCAAGCCTAGAGATGAAGCAGACCTTGAGACAGGGTCCTATCAAATGTCACAGCATAACTCTTTGTGTTCTGGCTCTGTCTCGCTCTGGATAATGGGAGTCCAAAGCCTCAGATTTCGCCAATGGCATCCAAGGTCTATCTTAAGGAGAGTCTTTTCCTGGAAGTCTCTAGGAACCTTCTCTTTGTATTTCACCGTATGACCTGGGTTCTAGATCCATTCTCCAGGCCAGAAAAGAAGCGATGTTCAGACAGATAAAGCTGGATTTGTATTCCAGACAAGAGACACGGAGATGAGATGCCATTGGGACATAAAAGTATAGCCGTGGCACCTATGGCCTCTTACAGAATGTGTTGGGAGGCTTGGATACAAATTTGGGGTACTGTTTAGCAGGGTGGGCTGGCCATCAGGGCTGCTATGACTAGACTGTGGGAAATCCCCTCTTTCGTATCTCTCCTTATGAGTATCCTGCTCTTGCCCTGTCCATGGCTGCCTCTAGACTGGAGCATGATGGGGATGATGCAGCAGGGATAAAATATATGAACCAGGTGACTAGTTGATATTCAGGACCTGCAACCAGTCTTCCAGAGTCACCTTTGTGTTCACCTACAAGTAAAACTGGGCTTGGGCTAAAGGTCCCTATCCTTACTTCAGTACTTAAACTTACCCAGGTCCTAACTGCTTCTAAGGGCCTCCATAAGTCTTTCTCTATAAGCAGCCTGCTCTGAATCCATTTCTTCTAGAGGAATACCTTAGCATTTATTAACATAACACAGCATTTTACATACGTTCCTTTGTAATGTGTAAGTGTGCCATTTCTTAGTCTCCCTGAAAGCAAAATGAATCATTTAGATGCAATCTTATCTTCCTGATGTTGGAGGCACTGTCCTGCCGCTGGTAAGAGCTCTGTAAACATGTCTGTCTGTGCCAAGTGAGGAAAACATCAAATAAGCAGGTTAGGAACATCGGAGCTGTGAAGGTTCTGGGCAAAGCAGTAGGGCAGTTACTTATTAGGAAACCACTCTGGACTGAAGACTGCTCAAGGTGCTGGACACTGTGATCATGAATCTGACAGTCCCTTTCTTCAGTGTGTGTGTCTGTAATGGAGAGACAAGCTGTACCCGAATGTTACTCCTCTTTCCACTGCTGTGACAAAATACCTGGAAAAATCAGCTTCCAGGGGTCTGACGGTTCCAACGCTTTCAGTCCATGATTGGCCAAAGGCATTGCTCGCAGTTCACAGCATGGTAGAGCATCATGGCAGGTCACACATGGTGGACAGCTGCTCGCCTCATGACAAAGGAAAGTGAAGAGTTATAGGGTGAGGGTCAGGACAAGATGTCTGTCCCAAGAACTTGCCCTCTTTACCTGAGTCCTACCTACTACATGGTGCTGACTTTTAAAGTTATACTTGTTATAATCTTGGAAAATAGCAGAAATACTTTAACATAAAACAAAACAAAATTTAAAATCCTAGAAAAATACAGTTTGAGTTTTCCTTTTTTAAATTAAGAATCTTTTCAATATTATTTGGTTGTACAGTGTTTTCTCTACATGGGTGCATTGGTTCAATTACTTTCCTTAATATTTTTTGTTTGCTTAACTGAAAAATTTGCTAATCATATATCTGACTTTAAAAATCATTGAAAACTATTATAGTTACAATTTTTGCAATCATTTTTATTTTATAATAATTCTTCCAGTAACAATTAGTGGTTGTTTATACAATCTTAGATATGGGCAGTTTAAAAGTTAAGGCAACAATAATGGAAAAAAAGAAAAAATAAAATAGATGGTTTAAGTTGGGAGGGAGATATTAGGAAGGTCTCGGAGGAGTTAGAAGCTGGGACTGGGAGTTGATATGATCAAAATACATTGTTTCCAAGTATAAAATTCTCAAATATTAGATAAATAAAACAGGTAAGGACAAGGTTAAACAAACTAGTCCACGAGACAAATTTACCCACTACATGTTTTTGTAAATCAAGTCATTAAAACATACACAAGACTGATGGGGCTATGGGTGAGTGACATCTGGAAATTGTTTCCTCACGTCCTCATGGCTGAGGCAAATGCCACCTGGAACATCATCTCTAGGTTTCGCACAACATCTACGTTCCATATCACCTCCCTGATAAACATGGTGGCTCTATACGATGGGATGAGAGCTCAGCTTCCATTGTGTGATGCTGACAGATTTGCTTTGACTTCAGCTTTGTGACCAGCCAAGACCTAAGGGATGAATGTGGTTTGGTGGCCTACCAGGGGAGTTACTATTTGATTGCTTAGTACTTACCAACTAGTTCGAATGGTTTATCTCTGTGGCCCTCCTTACTTGCCAGTATCATGGTTGTTGTTGGTTTATTTTTTAACTGTCCTAAGCTGTATGACCCCCTCCCCCCAAACAGGAGAAATTTCGAGGACTTCTATCTTTGCATCTGCTTTTGAATCCCAACATTTTCTTGACAAGTGGCAGAATCTTGTATTTAATCGCCAAAGGGGCAATTAAAATGCTATGTGGGGGCCAGAGAAATGGCATGGTGGCTCAGAGCTATTGTTAGTTCTAATTCCAAGGTATCCATTGCCTTCTTCTGGCCGTCTCAGGCATCAGACACACACACAGAGCGCACAGACATACATGCAGACGAAGCCCCCATACACATAAAATTAAGAATAAACATTTTTGAAAATGTTATTTTGTTTAAAAGGCTCTTTCCACCATATTTTACTCACTAATCCACTCTTAGTAGACTCTGTTTTGGAGGTTGTAGTTGGTAGCTCTGGACCTCTGAAAGAGAAGACAAAATGGACTTGACTAGATGAAAGAACCTAGTAAAAAATTGACTGGCAACACAATAAAGGTGGAATTGGAAGACATCATGATGTAGCCGGGCTAAAATATAGTAACTTGTCCATTTGTGGAGCCAGAGAGAACCTGTAAAAATCATCCTGACTGATGTAGAAGCCAAGTGTCCTCTGGCTTAAAAGATCTCACTTCTAGTTTCTTCTCTAACTTTAAGTACATACATGTTCCCATTTGCTCTGGGCATCCATCTCTCCTTTTGGAAACAAGATACTGAGCAAAGGTTATGGTGATGAGAGTGTGAAGTCCAGAGACTCACAGAGCCTTGGGTTCAAGTCAGCTCTACCACTGACTTCAAGTTATGTCTGTTTTAGACCTTTGTTTCCGCAGCAGTACAATGACCCTAACAATATACATCCATTATCATAGGCTATGCTAGGCTGTGCTGTGCTGTGCTTGGGAAAGTATTATAGGGTGTACAGATTAAAGATTTAGTTCATACCTGGAATAGACTAGATGCTCCATAAAAGGCAGTCAAGTAGATGAATTGAGAAGGTTGTACCAGGGTCCGCCGTTCCAGCATCCCTCTCAGGTTCTATTTTGGGATGTTTATCTGGTCTGTGTTTTGTCCGTGCAATAGCTTCCATCTGCAGTGTTGTAGCTTCTAGAAACTGCAGCTCTTCACCCTGGCTGTCTTTGTTTCAGGAGACACCAGCTTTGTAATCTGTGATGTTTTTACACTGAAATTTTCTTTCTTGAGATCTAAACTGACATGGTAGTCTCAAGTCTATTTACTGTTAGCTTCCAGTACACAAGAAGAAGCCTGTGTTTGGATACCTTTCTTCACAGGGTCCTTAGTGAGTTGGTGCTATTTCCTGAGTTGGTGCTCGATGCATCTGTCACTCACTGTCAGGTGCCCCTAGGTTCCTCAATCTGCAGCAGGCAGCAGCCTTCACTGGCTAATGAAGAGGAAACAAAAGGAGGAGTACAAAGAAATGTGTCACCGCGTTTATAGGAAAGCTGCTCCCTTTGTGAGTCTATGCAATCAATGAGAAATAGGCATAGCAGGACAAATGGGTGGAAGATGAAAACTATAACCCAGTGGCATCACAGAGGAAGTGAACAGAGCGCAAACATGATGCAGCAGTGTGGTGTGAGCACACCACCAGCAGGTTGGTGTGGCCTTCGAGACAGAATGGGTTTGGCATCTCCGATCCTCATTCTCTAATTTTCCTTGGTACTTCACAGTTTTCTTTCTTCCTTGGTGTTTCCTTTGAGTATCACAACACAAATGAGCTCAGAAAAGCATTCCCTATAATAAAATTCAAACACTTTACTATTTTCTCCTGTCCAGCAGTGCTGCTATGAAGAGAATAATTCTTGGGGTAATGTAACTGAATGACCACACAAGCATGCACGCAATGCACGCACATCTGCATGCCTAGGTGATAGGTTTATGTGCAGAGAATTTCAGTTGCATGTGAGTGATCATTGATTATGTTAGAGACTGTAGAGTGAGCAGCACATTGACATATATGGTAATGGAGAAAGAACAAATCATTGTGTTGTAATTTCCCTACTCTGCTTCTTGCTGGTGACAGCTATTATGAAAAGCAGGTTGTTGGAATTCTTTAAAAGCAGCAAATAAACAAAAGACTATAGTTTTATAATAGCATTTTATAGAATCTGTCTTTTGATATATAATGCAGTTTTTCAACAACCCATATTTCTCTGCTTATGCCAATTAGCCATTGTATCGGGGTTTATTCGTTTGCGCATGGGAATTTGAAACAGAAAATACATTCATTTTTTTTTGCAAAGGTTAGATTTATAAACTTGAATAAAAACCAGCTCATTCAAACAAAAGCAATCAGATCTGTCACAACAAATAAGAGAAGGTTTTTCATATAGGAGAAGACATATGAAATTTTAGCATTATGTTTAAATAGTCAAAGGGGCCCATAACAGGTTTTAAAAGTGCTCATCTTGCTTCCATTGCTGCGGTTCAGCTTACAGATGGTCCATGTGATAGTTGCTATAGAAACCAAGCCCTTTCACCAATCTCTCTCTGTTGCTATGGTGTGTTTGCAGCTGCCACATGTAAATTTTTGTATAAAGTGTCATTTCTGTTTTTCACTGCTGACCGTATAATGAAGCAGATCAGACCAAGCATGCATCAATCAATGCAATGAAATCTGGCTACTATTTCTTCACTTGGGATGCACAATAGCAGGGCCTGAAATTACCCACAGACATGTGCTGTGCTTTGTTAATCAGGCTGCTGGAAATATTAGTGTGACAAAACTTGATTTAATCATCTGAAATGCACCTCTCTCATACTCTCTGTCTTTCTCTCTCTCTTCTGGAAAGTATGATGCTGCTTATAAGATTTAAGAATCTAGAAGACTTAGGATTCTTTCCTGTAATGTTTACACTGACATTTTTCTATGACTTTACATAAGTCATTTGCTATCTATATTTAACGAGCTAGCGAAGCTGTGACATCACTGGTTTACATGGTCAATTCTGTGACAACAGGAACCTTGCCTGATTCATTCCCTCTTATACATCCAGAATTTGATGAGTATTCAGGCACAACCTAGAACATACTTAGCATTCAAAACTTCTTGTTGAGTGAAGAAACACACATATTCTGTTCACATGGTGTTTTGTAGTATAATTTCTATGATAAGTCTGTTTTATTTACTAATTTCTATATTAATTCATTTCACTGAATTCATACTAGTGGTAACATCTTCTTTTAGCTGAGTCCCCTCCCATTTCACCCCCATGCACACACATTACCATTACCTTTAACCCAGATGTGATACATATAATATGCACTTTGTTTTGCTGGTGCTAGGGATCAAAACAGAACTAGGGTCTGATTTGACTAAGGTCTCCTGTATGTCTCCATCTGAGCTACATCCCCAACTCTGCTTTCATCCAGTATCCTAAACTATATTTTATACCAATCCATTTATTGTTATTTATTTGTGTTTTATTTTGTTAGTTTGTTTTTCCTATCCTTAAATGTAAATCCTATTTCCTACCAGGGTCCATCATTAGCAAGGGAATTGTCTCCTCAATGGTTCCAACATGAATCATTAAGTCAGATAGATTTACATATGAGCAGGTTTCCTTGAAACCATTCACAAGATTACAGCCTATTACAAACCTCCATTTGCTTCCTTGTCATGGGGATAATTATACCTGTATGTTTCACAGAGTAACTGTGAGAATTTGATGGAATTGTTGATAAAGTACTGATCAAAGTCTTTGACAACAGAGTCTCTATAATGTACAGCTGTTTCTCTGTGTGTATACACGTAAGTGATATTCTTTTTTTATTTATTTTTTATTTATTTATAAAAGATTTCTGTCTCTTCCCCGCCACCGCCTCCCATTTCCCTCCCCCTCCCCCAATCAAGTCCCCTTCCCTCCTCAGTCCAAAGAGCAATCAGGGTTCCCTGCCCTGTGGGAAGTCCAAGGACCTCCCACCTCCATCCAGGTCTAGTAAGGTAAGCATCCAAACTGCCTAGGCTCCCACAAAGCCAGTACGTGCAGTAGGATCAAAAACCCATTGCCAATGTTCTTGAGTTCTCAGTAGTCCTCATTGTCCGCTATATTCAGCGAGCCTGGTTTTATCCCAGGCTTTTTCATACCCAGGCCAGCTGGTCTTGGTGAGTTCCCAATAGAACATTCCCATTGTCTCAGTGTGTGGGCGCACCTCTTGCGGTCCTGAGTTCCTTGCTCATGCTCTCTCTCCTTCTGTTCCTGATTTGGACCTTGAGATTTCTGTCTGGTGCTCTAATGTGGGTCTCTGTCTCATTTCATCGCCTGCTGAAGGTTAATATTCAGGAGGATGCCTATATGTTTTTCTTTGGGTTCTCTTTCTTATTTAGCTTCTCTAGGACTAGATGCCCATCAACGGAAGAGTGGATGAAGAAAGTATGGAATATATACATATTAGAGTACTACTCAGCAGTAAGTGATATTCTTGACTCACTTGTTAAACAGCCAAAAAACAAAACAGAACAAAAAACCTGTAGATCTTGCTATTCTTTGTTCTGATTTTATGTCTATCCTGGTACTGTGTTAGCTTTACCTATCCCCTAGGTAAGGATGTCTTAACAATATTTGGGCTTTTGTTTAATTTATCATTTTGGATTTTTAAATGTCTTATACAGTTTAAAAGTTCTATCACAAATATACATGCAATCTGATTTCCACAATTTAACCCAGATCTTAGGGTTGGCCCTCATTCTGTTCATGTCTCTCTTCTACTCCAGCTCCTTGGAGTCAGATAGAGTGGAGGTTGCTTAAGAATTCCCTGCTCCTTAAGGAAGTCTATTTCTTACAGTGTTGTGATTTAGATGTGAAATCAAAGAGACCGAGTTTTTAAGTAACAATCTGGAGGTGGGAAGATATCTTTTCATTTTCTTCTGGATTGGTCAGTATTCATTTGTTGATGAAGACCTCTTAAGATGAGTCCCAGGGAAAGTCACACTTGATTCTGAGGCCTCTGGCTTCTTCCATCTCGGAGTATTCTTCCCTCATTCCATCTGCAGATGACACAGCCTGTTGCCTGTAAATTTTATCTCACAGAAACAGTCACATCCACAGTCTCCTTTTCTCTCTCCACAGCTCACTGTTTCCTCTCCTCTCCTCCCCAAATGATACTGCCTTCTTTTCTTTTCTTCTCGGCTAGGATTGGTTACTCAAGCTGGCCTTTCTCCTACCCTCAGACATGTCTAAGGAAATGGAAAAATAGAATATGGACTGTAACATCCGGTGCCCTTAAACTGCAGAGGAATATCAGTTTCTCCCATGAACTTCCCCAAATATTTCCATGCACTTTGATAGGTATACTTATTAAAGTATAGCGGTGCCTGCTCTGTGAAATGCTGGCGTTGTTGCCAAGTGTTAAAAGAACTGATAGCAAATACTCATAATTCAAACTTTAAAATCTGCACTGAGACAGGGGCAAGCATATCTTAATAAGCATTGTATCCTAGAGCATTAAAAAAATACACTATCACTTGTCAAAAATTAATGTTTGTGATATTTTTATAAAACACATGGCAGTCAAGTCAATAATATAAGTAATGCCATAAATCTTCAAAATCATCTGCATCTATTCCCTTTATGTTTTGAGTGCTCATTATTGTTCTCCCCTGCCCCCCCTTTTACAGTATATTTACTGTGTTCATTCCAATGAACAATAACAGATCAGGTTGTATATAACAGTGGGAACTTTAGCTTCATTTGTTACATAGGAACATTGTTATTGAGATTGGAAAGGTGTCTCAGAGGATAATGTGCTTGCTACATTGGGTTTAGGGCTAGAGTTTAGACCCCCAGAATTCAAGTAAAAGCCAGATGAGTATTGCAGCCCACCTATACTGCCAGCATTCAGAACATCAGAGACAGGGCATCCAGGAGCAAGCTGGCTAGCTAGACAAGTCTGTCTTGGTGAGAGCTGTGTTCAGTGAATAAGGAACAGAGCACTGAATAAGAAGACTCTCAATATCAACTTCAGGCCTCTTCATGTGTGTACATGCTTACCTGGACCCACATACATGCAAAAACAAATGTATCATACACATACATGTGCAAAAAGGAGGATTTTATTATTCAGTACATTATGCTGCATAGTATAAACACATACAAATTTTATCTGCTAATTAAAATTAGAGCTTACAAATTAAGGAAGGGACATTATTGTGAAAAAAATTACTGTAGTGGTAAGAGAAGAGAGCAAATAAATAGTTATGATGTTAGATGTTACACAGTGGGATTGATGTACATCATTGTGTGTGCTAATTTTCTGAAATCCTGTTTTCTCTTTGAAGCCATGAGTTTAAAAACGATGTACATAGTAGGAGCGTCTTTCTAGTGAGGAGCACTGTAAAATAACACCTTAAACACAAATACTATGTCTCAGAAAGGAAAATGCCCGTATTCTGAGCTAAAAGGGGCCATCTTAGGACATTTCTTCTCATGACTTTGGTGCCGTCACTCATTTTTTTACTGTTTGGTCACTCCATTTGTGAAGTCCATTTTCATAGACTGGAGGCCAGCATAAAGAAATCCTGAAAGGACATTCCTAGTTGTCTGGGCCCTTGGAAAAGCAACCCATACCATTTTGGAGATGCAGTCTAAGTCATAGGTGTAAACGTTGCAGCTTGGATGGAATTGGGAGCCAAGGAATACCACAAAATCACAGTAAGCATAGCAGTTTACAGCCCTGCTCTAGAGAAAGGTTTTCCTGATGCAGGTGTAACAACTCTGCTCTGGCAGGAGCATGTTTTCTCACAAAATTGTTACATCTCAGCTCTGCTGTGCTCTGGAGAAGTATTACAGCTCTGTTTAGGTATCCCCTCCCCCCAGGGTATAACAATTCCGCTCTCTAGAGAAAGTCCCCCCCCCCCCCCCCCGCAAAGTGTCCCCTGGAAAAGTGTTACAATTCTTTTCCCCTCAGGTTCCAGCAAAAGTTGTTATAGCTGGCCTCCAATCTTGAGAAAGTATCACATCAGACAACAAGCCTCACGCAAGAGATTTATTGGGATGGAAGAATCCAGGAGGGGCCCTGCCTCTAGGGTGAGAAACAGCAGCAAGTGGAACAGGATACAGAGAGTTTATATAGGGTTTCTTGCAGGAGGGCGGAGCTTTCCAGGGTGACTTTGGATTGGTGGATTTTCGTAACCTGATTCTGAGGCAAACTCAGGGATTGGTGGAATTTTGTGCTCATGAATTGATGAGATTTTGTACTCAGGACCTCAGAGATTGGTGGGATTCTGCAGCCTGACTCAGGGATTGGGTTTCAAGGCTGGTCCTGGGGTCTAGTCTGCAGTAGGGTGTTTTTTTCCTTGGCCCTTTTCACCATAGAATAGGTGATACTTTCTTTTGAGAGAAGGAGCCCAAGCTCAAAGTAATTCTAAAGAATTCTCAACTTGGCAAATGAACATTCATGTCGGAACCCAGGATTGTATTGAGTTCCCAGGAGGATTTAATGATGTGCAACTACTGCTTCTTTGGATGACTGTGAATCATTGTATCTCAACTGGAAAGTGTGCCCATTCAATGTAACTAAAGTATGCAATGCCAAACTAATCAAGTCTGTTCCAGATTAGCTGCTTGCCCACGTGACTTGCCACAGGGCTTAGTTCCTTCCCTGGGCCAGGGTTTGACCTTACCTGAAGGAAATGGAAATGTGCATCTTATTCCCATGTCTGGGAGGAGCTGCCTTTCAAATCACTCTTCCTTACAGGCACAAGACGTGGCTTGATTTGTCATAGTTTTGTGCCCTGAGCAAAAAAAAAAAAAAAAAAAAAAAAAAAAGTTTAAAGATGTTCTTAGGTCAATGTGTGTGTTTCTTTGGGGTCTTTCTGTCTTAACATACAAGTGGTTGTTCAATATTCTGGAAAAGTCTCTTCTTAACTCTGCCTGTTTTGAAACTTTATAGCAGGAAATCAGAGTAAGCATGTGCTTTTTCAGATGTTTTATTTATCAGTTCAGCTCATACCTACATTTGAACTGATTTTGAGCTTACTGCACAGACAATGAAGGAGACCATTTGAAGCTGTAAACATGCTGTGTCTGCCACCTTTGAAGTATGTGTTAAAAAAAACTTAGTTAAAAAGAATTGAGTATATTAGCTATTTGGATATTTATCTACAGCATGCTCAGACTTTCTATTTTGAACCTCTTGTTCTTTGAGTAGAACAGTGATGTTGTTTATGGTGTGTGAGTGTGTGTGAGTGTGTGTGCGTGTCTGTGTGTGCACGTGCTCATGTGCTGGCCCTCATAATGCTCCAGTCATAGCAATCAACCTCATGTCTACTGACTGAAACTAGAAACCTCCTGCCACTCTTTGTACAATCATTTTGAACGAATGTGAAGATGTTTTCTCCATAGACCTTAGGAATTGGCAGGGGTTCTTGTTGCATGTTAATCTATAGAGACAATAACAAGAGTCATATGTAGCTAGAAATCTGGACTTAAGTATTATAGAAAATCTCAGGTTGCGTGTTGTCTCTGCTGTTGCATGTAAGCTTGATTGCTCCACTTACTATACAATTTCCTTCTTTGAGAATTCATCATAATCAGCAACATTCCCTCCCAAATTTGTTGTTAGTATCAAATATAGTAAGATTAATATGCTATTATTAACCCGCCTAAAATGTATAAGTAACTTCATTAATTTCTCCCCCAAGTCTATGTTTCATCTTCATCTAGATGAAGGGATTTGCATGCATTCCAGACAGCAGCATACGTGTTATTAGTCTTTTGAATCCTTGCCAAGCAGGCTTGGAGACGTCAGCGTTGGACTAGTATGCATGTTCATGTGGATGTGGGCATGTACACACTGCCCATGGAGAGCAGGCATCAGCATAGAGTGTCTTCTTGGATTGCTCTCTTCTTTGAAACAGGTTCCCTCACTAAACCTGGATCTCATTTGACTCTACTAGGCTGTCTGATCAGTGAGCTTCAAGGGTCCATCTGTCTCCATCCCTGGCTCCCACTCCTGGGCTCTCAGATGTAGTAGACATCCACTCCCACGGAAGCTTTATCCTGTGGATACTGAAACAGGTCCATTTAGGTGCTAATGACTATGCAGTAAACACTCTACTGACTGAGCCATCTCCCCAGCCCCAGACTTTCAGTGTTTTGTTTAGCTAACCCTCTTCTGTGTTTACACCTTGTCTTTATAGCTCTTTGTGGATTTTGTATTACTTGGTTATAGTAGCCCTTGTCTGTGTTGCAAACATATACTGTCAACTTATGATTCACATATCCACTCAATTTCTGATAAGGATGAGTTCTAAATAATAAGGTTGTCAACTTCAATTATTTTGTTCCAATATTTTTCATTTCTCATCTTGTAAGAAAACTTTCCCTAATAATAGAAAGCCATAAAAACGCTCTTCTATATTTACTTGTAAAGCCTTTGGAATTATTTGTTTTTTTTTTTTTTTGTGCTTTAAGAGAGGAATCTAATTTTGTTTTCTGTTTAGAAAATAAATTACTCTGATGTCATTTATCCCATGGTCTTCTCTCTCTTCACAAATCTTCAAGGGCAACTGTACCATATATCAAATGCCTATTTGAATTTTTTTTTTTTTTTTTTTTTTTTTTTGGTTTTTCGAGACAGGGTTTCTCAGTGGTTTTGGAGACTGTCCTGGAACTAGCTCTGTAGACCAGGCTGGTCTCGAACTCACAGAGATCCGCCTGCCTCTGCCTCCCGAGTGCTGGGATTAAAGGCGTGCGCCACCACCGCCCGGCCTTGAATTTTATTTTTAAGTTCTCTTATTAAAGTTAACAATAAAATTGATGGGGCTGGAGAAATGGCTAAGCAGTTAAGAGCATTGATTGCTCATCCAGAGGACCTGGCTTCAATTCCCAGCACCCACATGGCAGTTCACCACTGTCTGAAACTCTAGTCCCAGAGATTCCAGTGCCTTCACACAGACACACGTGCAGGTAAAACAGAAGTACAGATAAAAAAAATAAACAAATCATTTAAAAAACTGAAACAAAAGAAATAAGCACCTGCAATCTCTTCCCCTCGTTGCTAAATCCATAGCCACTGGTTTGAAAATCAGAGGACCTGGATCCTGAACAGCTCGGAGACCTAGCCTCTGCACAAGCCAGTAGTGTCTATGGACGTAGGGGAAATGTTCAGGCTTTCTATTGTAGATTTGTGGTCAAACATTTTGGAAAATAAGGGGATGGAGGAACCACCTCTACAGTTAACCACCTCAGCCTCATGTAACTGCATGCCGTGCAGAGCACCAAAAAACTGTGTGTTCAAAACTTAAACTGTATCCCTGGAGGGGGCAGGATGGCTGCGCATCTGCAACCCAGCACTCAGGAGACCAAGGCAGGAACATCCGAGTTTGCGGCCAGCTGCTGTGAAATCTACATAGTGAGATTCCACAAAACAAAGAAATAAACAAACAAACAAGAACAGCAATAATCGTAGCCAATTCACTTACCATGGGTGGCCCTATCCCACAAAGCCTGGCAGCTGTGCTGAGCCACTGTGACCCTTCAGGCTGCCTCCTCAGAAGGGCTCTGGCAGGTGGTAGACACTGCTGTCTGAGGGTCTCAGTTCAGTAAAACAAGTCTTAAATCTCTTTGTCCTTGGTTTGCTCCTGGGTTGAGGAGGGAGGGAGGGAAAGGATAGATAGGCTGAGTAGGTAGTTCAGTCAATAAAATGCTTGGTGTGAAATTATGAGGTCCAGAATTTGATCCACAGAACCTATGCGGGTTTTTTTTTTTTTTTGGTCTCTTTTCTGTTTGTTTTGCTGTTTGTTTAATTGGTTGATTTGTTTTGTTTTAAAGCCAGGCATGTTTTTGTAATACCAAAGCTAACAAGTCAGGACAAAGATTTCTGCAGCTCTAGCTGGCCAACCTGCTGTGCTTGGTGGGTGTTTACTCTTAAGAGTTGACTCAGGAGACGGGGAAGGGAACTGAAACTGGAGGGTAAGTTAAAGGAATAAATTTAATTACTAAAAAGAATACAGTTTTAAGAGGACAATACAAAAAATATTCATTCTTCTTATTTGTGTATACAAATCCTGACTGTAAAGACAAGAGAACTTTGAAAAATTCCTTTTCCAGTATCTGCTTTTCAATATAATATGATACAGTTATTTACAGGGTGAATATCCTGGAGACATATATTAACTTCATTGTTATAAGAGACGTTCCATGGTTTACTGACAGGTGTAATACAGTTCTCCTCTATGGGCTCATAACTGACACCCCTCTAGCTCGTTCATCAGAATAGACTTGTGAGAACTTTTGGAGACACCCGTGGGGAGGCCACTGGATGGCACACTGAGTCCCGTGGCTATCTTAGAAAGAGAAGTAGTTATTCCTCAGATTATACAGCCAAAATAACATGGAGAGAAGCCAAAACTGCACAAGTGTATGTGTAGAAGCCTTGGAGCACACTGCAGAAAGTGGCTTGCTGGGTCAGGAGAGCTGGAGCATGGGGAAGAGTCTTATCGAATGCTGTCTTCGGAATGTGACATGGCCATGGCAGTCATGAACACGCAGCAGCTGTGACCACTTGCACAAGACCAGCACCAGCAAAAACAAACATGATGGGGGGAGGAGTGGTCGCAAAGAAAAAGAGGGTCAGCTGATGTGGTTATAGAAGAAAGCGAGGGCCAGTGAGGGGATAATAAGATAGAAGTAATAACCTTTCAAAAATTTAAAAACTAATATGAAAAGGAAAGAGAAGCCAAAGGAACTTCTAATGTCAAAGCAAGGCAACCCCTCTGGTGAGAAGAATGGATTTTCAGCCCACATAAATGAAGCCCATGTCCTGTAGGCCAGCTCTAGCCCGTTTGTATATGTGACAATCTGAGTATTGGAGATTTGATGCTCACTTTAGAAATAGTAAGTTTTGTACTAGATTTACATAGCATGTTGCCTAGTTTCCTTACCGTGAAATTTACATATTTTGGTCTTTTTCTAAACTTAAGAAATATGTATTTTTAGCGAATATTTTTAGTAGTATGTATAAAAGACACAAAAATCTGAGTATTAAACATAAAGGCTGATAGAATAAAAGTTAGTCCCTGTGCTATGGCGATGGCTCAGCAGTGAAAACCCTCTTCCCGAGGACCCAGGTGTGGTTTTCAGACCCTGAACAGTGCCTCACAACCATCTGTGATTTCATATCCAGGGAGTCTGGTGTCCTCTTCTGGCTTCTGTGAGCACTGAACACATGTGGTCCCAGCATCCACACAGATGTAAGCAAAACACCCATAAAACATAAGATAAAAATAAATAACTCTGTTTTTTTAAAAAAAAAAAAAACAAGACAGATTGGGCCGGGCGGTGGTGGCGCACGCCTTTAATCCCAGCACTCGGGAGGCAGAGGCAGGCGGATCTCTGTGGGTTCGAGGCCAACCTGCTCTACAAGAGCTAGTTCCAGGACAGGAACCAAAAAGCTATGGAGAAACCCTGTCTAGAAAATAAAAAAAAAGACAGATTCCTGATAATTTCTTCAGGTTATCTATAAATATTCTTTTATTTTAAAAAAGTATTTCTTTTCACATCTATTAATAAACATGTAATGGAAGAAAAACAAACATGTCAATCAATGAAATCAAATTGAAAACTCATAAATCCACACACCTACAGACACCTGATTTTTTTGATAAAGAAGCCAGAAATACATACTAGAATAAAGACAGCATCTTCAACAAATGGCACTGGTCAGACTGGGTGACTGCATGTAGAAGAGTCCAAATAGTTCCATATTTATCACATGCATAAAACTCACCTCCAAATGGATCAAAGAGTTCAAAATA
This sequence comes from Neodon shergylaensis, assembly GCA_025134845.1. Classification (NCBI taxonomy): domain Eukaryota; kingdom Metazoa; phylum Chordata; class Mammalia; order Rodentia; family Cricetidae; genus Neodon; species Neodon shergylaensis. The sequence goes on from JABTXL010021644.1 coordinate 3,276,209, forward strand.
AAACCAGATACCCTGAACCTGAGAGAAGAGAGAGTGGATAATTGCCTTGTGCTTATTAACTCAGGAGAGGATTTGCTGAGTAGAACACCATCAGCACAAGCAGTAAGATCAATAATTTATAACTAGAGTTCATGAAACTGAAAAATCTCTATACACCAAAGGCCACTATCATTCAGACAAAGTGGCAGCCTACAGAATGGGACAAGATTTTTTTTTAACCAACTACATATTCAATATAGGACTAATATCCAAAGTATATAAAGAACTCAAAATATTAAATATCAAAAAATAAGTAACCCAATTAAAAATGGAATATAGATCTAAACAAAAATCTCTTATAAGAGGAAACCCAAATGACTGAAAAACACTTAAAGAAATGTTCAATATCATTAGCCATGAGGGAAATGCAAATCAAAACTACTCTGAGATTCCATCTAACACCTGTCTGAGTGGCTAAGATCAATAACACAAGTGACAGCTCATGCTGGCAAGGATGTAGAGTACAGGATTCACTCCTCCATTGCTGGTTAGAATGCAAGCTCATACAGCCACTCTAGAAATCAGTGCGGCAGGCTCTTCAGGAAGATGGAAATTGATCTGCCTCGACATTTAGCTCTATACCTAAAGAACACTTCATCTTACCACAGACCCTTGTTTGTGCATGTGATTGCTGCTCTGTTCATCATAGCCAGAAACTGGAAATGACCTAGATCGCTCAACATAAGAATGGATAAAGAAAATGTGGTATATTTACACAATTGAATATTGCTCAGATGTTAAAAAATGAAGTCATGGGTCATGGAATTTACAGGTAAATCGCTAGAACTAAAGAAAAACATCATCCTGAGTGAAGTGAAATAGAACCAGAAAGACAAATATGGAATGTATTTGTTTATATGTGGATAATAGCTATGAACACAAAGATAAGAAAGCTATATCAGAACACAGAGGGTATTATAGAGCAAGGCATGGGAGAGGAGGGGACAGATAGATCTCCTGGGAAAGGGAAATAGAATTTATGGATAGGTGGGGGTTGCTGAACAGGAGAATCAAGTGGGAAGACAGAGGGAAGAGGGGGATAAGAGGGAAAGTGGGGAGTGGGGAGGGACATTTAAAATTAGAGACCATTTGGAGGGTGAGATGGAATACAGTAGAACCTTACACACAAACACACATGATATATATATATATATATATATATATATATATATATATATATATCTTCTAAATGAAGTCTTCAAATTATGTCACCTGATGAAACTTCTAGTACTGGGTTGGGTTACATATAGTGGAGTTATCGGCCAAAGGGGTCCTGTGGGCACCCCTAAACAACCCAGGCTTTTGCCAAGATTATAGGTTGCTCTCCACAAACTGATGGCAAAGCTGAAGACAGCATCTACACAACTCACTGAACTTGGAGGATTTAATCTGGTGCCTGTAGAGTCTTCACCTCTACATGCTAGTGTCTTTGGTACAAGAAGGCATTCTGCGCACTACCAAAGGAGAAATGAAAGCACCAACCCAGCCTTGAACCCAGGCACAAGCATCTGCAGTGCTGCCCTGCCTGCAGCGTATCCTAGGGCAAGGGTGGCACAAAGCCTGTGGGATTAACCAACCAATACCTGACTTGACTTAAGTCCCACTCCTTAGCTGGAACCCATATCCAACACTGCTCCACTGATAAAGATATAATCCTACCCATGGAGTGTATAAGTTTATACATGGAGTACATAAACTTATTCTCATAATGTTAGATTATTCACTGCTTTTAAGATGTATGCCCATGAACATGTAGAAGTGATTCATAGCAAGAGTGGTTTATTTTCCAAATTCTAACTCTGAAATATACACCTGAAATATATCATGCAATATGTTTTCTCTAAATTTTCCTGCTGGGAATTTATGCTGTGTGGAAATGAATCCCTTTTTAAGTGCATAGGAGTAAAGTTCAATAAAAAATTTTATTTTCTTTTTAGATAAACAGTGTCTATAAATGCCCTTTGAAATACTAGACTTGCTAGGTCTTTCAGCTTTGAAAATTTTAGAATGAGAACCCAGACAATGTAATGATCTCCAGCAATGGAGGTAAGTGTCAGAGAATGTTTCTTCCAATCCTTGAATATGCATAAGCACAGAGAAGTCCTGAATTTTTACTTTGTACACACAGTAATGGCAGAGTTGTTTGCCCTTCATATTGTTACTCATGCAGCTTAGATATTTTTATTATTTCCCAGGGTGCACTGTACCTTCTGCTGACAGGTACCCACACGGTCCTGCCAGCATATCCTAGAGTGGACTTGAAGTGTTTCTGCCTGGACTGGATTAAAATTCAAAGCCCTCTACTTCTCACCCATTTATCACCATTGCAAAGGGCTGAGAGAAAGAATGCACAACAGTTGCCTAACAGAGAAAAACTCTAGTTAAAAACACCCACCACCATCCATCTGGGTCAGCCTGCAACTACACAGCTGTCAGACCATGATGGTAGTTCAGGGAAGGGGTGAGGTGGGGACATATTAGGAAACATGGAACAGTAACTTTCAGTGGCATAGTGAAAAGAGTTTCAGTGTAGCAATAGCTGGCAATGTCCTGTCTGGCTGTGGTGACTTTATGTCCCCTATGCCTCATTTACTCCGAGGATAATCTGATTGATTGGGTTGAGGGTAAGGTAGAATTTTGTACTAATGATCAAAATCACAGAACTGTGTCTTGCCTGAGTGGATTTAGTTTTTTTTATAGAACTAGCTAAAATTCCTTGGGTGTTATTGGTTGTGAAACACTAAGTCTGCAGTGTTAAAAATGAAGACAGTTGGGGTAAAAGGTACTAAGTGTACCTCCGTGCCCACACATAGATTCGAAATAGGGCATTTCATGGGAGCAGTGACACCTAGTGTTCCCTGCCAAGACAGCCGTGACTCTGAATGAAGGCAATGCATTTATTTCAGAAGCAGCCTATGGACTAGATTACTTCTTCCAGGGTCTGACTTTGGCGATGTTTAAGACCCATCACATTCATCGAAGTCAGGGAGCTTAGTTTATTCCAGATTTTTGTAACTGCTCTGTGGGACTGCAGGGAGGCCAGACATTTTGCTTGTGTTCTGGCCCAACTCCAGCAAATTCAGAGCTCTAAGGCCCCCTGAGAATCAGACATTTCTGGGACCAATCTGAAGATTTGCGAAGAATTTTAAGTGAGCACAAAACTACTTTCAATAAAAAAGAGGGCACAATCTAAGCCCCAACCTTTTCTCTTAATGCACTGGGACACAAATGATCATTTGGAATTAGAGGTGATTGGAAAGGTCTCAAGAAATCAGAACGAAGCTCTCCAAACTCCCTCATGGTTGTATGTAGATGGAAGTGTGCCTTTCTGAGATAGCTTTTGCTAATGGCTGGAATTTTGTGACTATGCATCTGGTGTGTATTGCTTGGTGAATCCAACACTAGAGAAACAATAAAACCCTTCCCAGGTGCCTATAAATTTCCTCTATGTCTTAAGCCAACACTGCCCAGTTTCAAGGCTATATAAATATTTAAGAGCAGCCTGGGTTTGGGGTTTTAGTCTAATGTTGGAGCCAAGTATGCCCTCTTGTTTTTTTCCTTATTTAGATCAGTTCATGTTGTTGTTGATGGTGGTGGTGGTGGTGGTGGTGATGGTGGTGATGGTGGTGGTGTGTGTGGTTCATGGATGTGAGGGTGCAGATGTACACTCATGGGCATACATGTAGACATCAGAGTAGATTACTGAATGCCTTATTCTATAGCTCTCCACTTTTTTGCCTTGAAATGAGTTTTTTCGTTGTTCTTTTGGCTAGGCTAGCGGGACAGCGAGCTCCTAGGTTCAACCTGACCCTGTAATACTAAGAGTGTAGGCATCTGCAGTCATGCTTAGCTTTCTGTTTTGTTTTGTTCAGATGCTATGGATTTGAACTCAGATTCAGGTGTTTGCATAGCAAATGCTCTTATACATGTAGTCATCTCTTCAGGGCTCCTTAGATCAATTCTTGATGCTCAAACAGCTGGGATGTGCACATAGGTGCCTCTGGGGCCCCACCCACTGTCTTTCTATAGTTCTTGCTTATTAATCTAAAACACTTATCTGAGGTCTTGGGTATGTATATCTGACTGGCACAGTCTTATATAGAGAGAACTCTTCCATTGATCTTTATTTCCTTCTGTTTTAAGTATTAAAAAAATGCTTACTTTTCTTAGTGGGCATTTCCTGTGATTGCAGCTTTGGGCACGTGTACTAGTTAGAGATGGCAGCAACAGTTCTAGAATGTCTCTATCCCAGTGATTTAAGAATTAGATTTTTTAAAGCATTTTTAAAAACAGACATCTGTTGTAGTTATCAATAACAAATGCTACTCTGTTGGTTGGAGTTAGTTTGGGGGGGGGGCGCAAATGCTAGAGAGCCATTTGTCAGAACTGTCCCTCGCTCCCACAGTCCTATTGCAATTTAAATAATTTCCTTGTGAAACTTGGCCATTCCTTAACCTCTCCAAATTCCAAAGCAGAGGTCTCCCTGAATTGTTCATCAAAAACAATCATAAACAAATAGTATGAGCTATTGATTTTTTCTGGGTAATGGGTCTATATACAATGCAGAGCTAGCCAAATTAGAATGGAGGGGCTGTCAATACATTGATGTAGTCCACTTATTAGACCTAAGACCAGCTGCCCAGTGGCAGGCCCAAGTCCCTTCCTAACTGTAAATGGAGCCTTAATAATGATTCCCTTCCTCATATAACCACTTAACAGATATTCACTTAGCACTCCACCATCCAGTCATGTGGGAAAACATGGTTCAACATATCTTCCTTGCTACCCTATTTTGAACACCCAAAAAAATTTCCTTTGTCCATGGGGTGCATGCTTTATTTGGAAAGAACAACTATAAGCTTTACATTATGACATGAATAAGTCAGTTTTTCAATATGTCCAAAGTTAGTCAATAATGTTTTCAAAAGTGAGAGAATGGAGACCAGGTTAAGAGGCCATGAATTCCAGCCCTAAGTTTTTGGACGTCAAAAGCATCCTCACTAAGAAAATGATATCTGGGCAAAGCTTGGTGTGAACAGCAAGTCAGGCCAACCTTGAAAAGAACTTTCCAGGTAAAATGGTACACACCAGCTGTTTGCTGGCTAAGGCCCAAAGGAGGCCACTGTGATCTCATATGCTATTACCCATTTAATAGAAATACTTCAGTTTGACTAATCTGTAGCAAATGCAAATTCTTTGGAAAACTTTGTCTTCCTGAAAGCTAAAGCTATTTTAGTCTCCCACAGTGTGACAATGTGTCATTTGACTAATTAATTCAGTCAAACGGTCTATTCATCATGTCAGAAGAATGATTTGTTTTTCTTGATATATTGATCATCATAGAATCTAATCTGCTTGAAATAGAAAAATCATGGATTCTCAAATCTGTGTTTATCAAGTTACTTATGTGTGTGCACACATGCACATGTGTGTTTGTGTGTGTGTGTGTGTGTGTATGTAGCATGCACACATATATACATACGTACTTGCCAAGGCACCAGTGTAGAGGTCAGAGGTTAACTGGTAGGATTTGGTTCTCGGTTTCACCATATGGGTCACGAGGATGGAACTCAGGTTTGGTAGACTTGGCGGCAAGAGCCATTGTCTGCTGAGCCATCTCTCAAACCAAGTCTTCATAAAGTCTGTTACAACTTTTTCCCTCCATCGCTGAAACACATCTGGGGGTGTGGTACCATCATTCAGTTTGTTACAAGTGCATTTGTTCACTTGTTTGACTTTATCTGTCTATGTATCTGCCTGATTTTCTTTGGAAAGAAAGCTTTTACCCACAGAATCTGTATTTGCCCTGGAAAAGCAAAATACTTCAGCAGAATGTGTTTTTCAAGGGTGGAGACGGAAGCAGTGGTGAAATACGGGCAAGTCAGATGACCAGATGGCTCAGTTTCCAGGTGCAGTTGGCAGACACCTGACCTCTGAAAGGTCATCCTCAGAAGACAAGGTTAAAGTATAATTATTAGAGACTGTCCCATATTCTTCTTAAGGTTTGTTTCCCTCGAAGAGGTTGTCAAGGATGAAAGTGAATTTGTCCAGAAGATCTGATTTAAAAAAAAGAAAAAGGAAAAGCCACCTGGCGCTGGCGCTGCTTATCATTTACAGGTTAAACAGGTGATTGGGCTTTCTTTTGGAATATAGATATGTTGAGGAAATCTGTACATTATATTTTTAATTGTTCTGTTTCCCCAACATTTAATACCTTAAAATCTATAGCTTTTGGAGTTGCTGGTTCTCTCTCCCTGGCTTGCGTATGACAGCCTTGCCTTCTGTCATGGCTCCTCTGAAGTTTTTACTGGATATCAGATATCTTTATTTCTGTGACTTTCAGGATCCCAAACTGCTGAGCTCTGAATTGCTCCTATTACAGGACATTGCATATAATCATGCTTGTGATATACAATGTGTTATGACTTCGTTTTAGGCTTATATATTTGAACCCTTATTTTTATCTGAGATAGGGTTTATCTGTGTAGCCCTGGCTGTCTTGGAACTCACTCTGTAGACCAGGCTGGTCTCAGACTCAGAGATCTGCCTGCCTCTGCCTTCCAAGTGCTGGGATTAAAGGCATGCATCACCACCTCCCAGCTATATTTGAATTCTTGGTCACTGCCTTGTAGCACTGTTTTGGGTGCCTACAGAAACCTTTGTACATAGGAACAACTGGTAGTAAGTCACTATGGGTGGGTTTCTGAGGATTAGAGTCTTGCCCCACTTCTGGTCCTATTCTCTGTTTCCTGATCTGCCAAGTTGTGAAGAAGCCTTACCACAAGCTCCCAATACCATGGACCAAGTTGCCTGAGCCACCATGCTTTTCTGTCCATGATTAACTGCGTTGTCTAAGCTGTAGGCCAAAATAAACCTCTCCCTACAAAGATGATCCCATGAGGTACTTTGCTATGACAATGAACAAAGCGGCTGTCATGAGAACTTGACTTGGGGATGGGGCAGTTTTTCCAGACTGGCCTCTCTGTTCTGGTTAGAGATGGACTCAGGAAAGAGGGAAGCCAGGATGCTCTGTGGTTCCTCATAACACTTTCCTGCCCAAGGTTCTTCATCCTTTTCATGAACTCTTAAAAATTTTCAAAGCCTGGTTGGGGCTTTGTCTTCCCTATTATTTGGTGATTCCAATTTAGATTTTTTTCATATATGTATATATTTTAAGAAGCTTCTCCAGTATTAGGTTCCCATACAACCCCTCCAATGACCCTTCAGTTCATCTGTCTCTCCCCTGGATATCCCTCATCACCAAATGAAACCTCCAGTGATGGAAAGGGGTTACATCTAATCGGCTTATTGACCAAAGGGGCACCAAACAACTTAGAATATTGCTAAGGCTATTGGTTGCTCTCCACAATCTGACAGTACAGCCCTATTATTGAAGACAACACCTATATATCTCACTGCCTACCTAGAGCCTTCATCCCTACTTATTAGTATGCACAGTACAAGATGATACCCTGCACACTACCAGAGAAGAGTAAACTCCAAAATGACTACAAGCTCTTCAGTCTTCAATAGTGACCTAGATGCAAGATACACTAGTGCCATACTGTCACGGGGTTTGTAGGAGTAACCAACCAATATCTGATTGGATCTGATGTCCCCTCTATGAGATAGGATCCTTCTCTGACATGGCCTGGTTTTCCAAGAACCTGGGACAAACCAAATACTGCTCTTCTCCTAAGAAATGCAACTATAAAATGACCCCTAATGACATTCTGTTCTACTCATGGATCAGTGTCTCACTCAGCCATCATCAGGGAAGCTTCCTCCTGCAGAAGATAGGAGCAAAGATGGAGAACTGCAATTGGGCAATGTATAAAGAGTGAGGGACCTCAGAACAGTTGGTCAAAATGGGGCATCTCTATCAAATCCTTCCCTACAAGGCCCCGGATAAGGCAGAAAGATTGTAGGAGCCAATGGGGATGGAAGACACCAAGGAAACAGGGCCTTCTAGATACAGCAGGGCTGATGCTCTTAGGAACTTACAGAGATTGTGGCAGCATGCACAGGGCCTGGGTAGATCTAAGCCAGATCAGGTCTGAGTGCTGAGAGAGGGAGTAGATGTAGACCTCATCCCTAATGTCCCCAACTGATAACCTCTTGCAAAGGTTTCTCCATCTGAGTCTCAATGAATATTCAAACCACATTTAAGGAAAGACTCCATGCCCAGTAGTATAGGACCAACACAAAATTAATTTAATGGTATTGAAGAAGGAAGTTTTTTTTTGCCTTATAGTGCTTTATATGGGATCTTTAAAATTTATTTGTTCATTTATTTATTACTTATCTTATAGACCCGTTGCTTATATGTTATGCTCTCTGGTTTCATTTTTATGGGTGTTCTCTGTGTGTGGATATGTGTCTGTATGTGTTTCTTGTTCTTTCTTTTTGGCTCTTTTTTTTTAATGTTTGTCTGTCCTACTCTGGCTTGTTTGTTTTTCTTTTATCTTATTATTTTTTAGAAGCCTGTTTGTATTCCAATGATAAAGAGAAAGGATTTGGGTGAATGGGTAGAGAAGAGGATCTTGGAAGAGCAGTGGGAGGGAAAACCATAATCAAAATGTACAATATGGAAAAAATTCTAATTTTAATTTTTTTATAGTGAAAAACAAAGAAAACAACAACAACAAATTTCAAAGACTAACACCAGCTTATAACCAGTGAATGTATACAAATTCATTCCAAGGAGCAGTAACATTGCACCATGGAGCAATAGCTGCTTAAGATCAACTGTTGCCCACAACCACCTGTCATTGCTCATTCCTAGACGAGCTTTGCTGTCACTGCAGTTTTCCACCTGTGGATCTCGACCCCTTTAGGGTCTCATATCAGATATCCTGCACATCAGATATTTACATTACGATTTATAACAGTAGCAGAACTACAGTTATGAAGTAGCAACAGCATAATCTTACAGTTGGGGTCACTAACACACGAGTAGCTGTATTAAAGGGCCAGAGCATTAGGAAGGTTGGGAGCCACTGCTCTGTTAGACTTCAGTAGCTAGTTCTCAAGTTTCAGTGAAAAGAAAATTTTTTTCTCAAGCACTTAAACATATCTTTGAAAGCTATTTTTATTTTTTATTTATTATTTTCATTCCTTTTACAAAGCAACCCCAAGGGCCTTTATACACTTTCTTAAGAAGAAGTAAAATGATTTAAAAAGAGTGTATTCCTTCCCCTTTTAACCACTAACTCAAACTCAGAATCTAGGACTGTATTTTACACTTTATCAAAAATTTAGAAACACTCATCATTAGCTGAGTTGCTGCTGATACAGTGTACTTTTATAGAAATATTCTAGTTGATGTATTGAAGCAGGAAACAAAGAATTCAAATTTCACCATCCTGAAACCCTAGTGATTGATTGTTTCTGGGTAGTGATGTCAGTAGTTACTGAGGTCGCACTGACAGGAACAGGACTCTGGGTGGGAGAGAACACATGTATGGTATGGGTACCCTGGGGAACACATATCAGAACCTGATGGGACCACTGGATCTCAAAAGCAAGCAGCCTATACTGATAAATGTTAAATGACATCACAGTGAGAGCAAATGCTAAATGACATGGAACTTTGTAGAACAGATGGCCACCTTTCTGTTACAGCCACACTTCACGGGGTTGAGGGGGAGCAGAGGGAAGAAAGGGCAGAGAGCCAGCAGAGGAAAGAAGTTGGGATCTATTGGAAAAGATGGACTTTACCTGGATCCTGAAGGGAAAAGGATCTCACAGGGATGATATGAACTGAGCTGATACTGAAAATCACTTTGAAATTGTGGTTTGTGATAATTGGCTTTTACTAGTTTTTAAAATGTTTATTACAGGGGGCTGGAGAGATGGCTCAGCAGTTAAGAGCACTGCCTGTTCTTTCAAAGGGCCTGAGTTCAATTCCTAGCAACCACATGGTGTCTTACAACCTCTTGTAATGAGATCTGGTGCTCTCTCCTGGTCTGCAGGCATACATGCAGGAAGAACACTATATATAATAAATCTTAAAAAAATGTTTTTTACATTGATTTATTTATTATGGAGGAATGAAGGGATGTTGCAGTGGGTGTGTGTGTGGGTGTCAGAGGACAGCACGTGAAAGTTGGTTCTGGCCCTTCACCTTCTGGATCCTGGGGATCGAACTCAGGCTATCTTAATGGCAAGCGCCTTAATCCTCTGAGCCATCTTGGCAGCCCAGCCAGTTTCAGCTAGGACCCAAATCTTTTACGAAATCTGGAACTTTCATGGATGAAATGCAAACAGGAATGCCGAAATCAAAGTACATGGGATATAATGTTCAACTTGTCTCGAAATTAAGCTTTCAGCCCACTCTGAGCATAATTCCTTTGAACAATCTGTGTGCTGCATAAATGACTCAGAAATGCAATCTGACACACTCAGGAACGCTGGATGGCTTGCTGTCAATCACTAATTTGCATATGTTATAGGCATGCCTCCTGGGCATATGAAACCATGTGATTTTAATCCTAAGCATAACTAGCTTTACCTCGGAAAGAATTCTTTGATTTTGATGCTGTTTTGCTTAACTCCTACCTGTTTGATCTTCACATATGAACTGTGAACTAAACCATGTGGCGCACATCTACATAAGTAATATTGAACACTGGTATAAGATATGGCATAACAGCTCCACGAAACTATACAGTTCCGTGTCAGCAAATAGGCTAACCAGGAATAAGCATCCACCTGGTCTTGTTGAATGAGCAAATGTAATAACATTTAGTATACTTAATTTGTTGCAGGGGGAAAAAGGGGTATTATTCTTGATACATTCTTGTTCTGTACAGACTTCAATGATGTTTTGACAAGATTCAAGAACAATTACTGAAAATGTACTCATATCAATATTTACCCAGAAAAGGGAACAGGACTGTGTTATACTGTTGGCTGATGTTTGTTTTGTTTTGACATTCAACTTTCTGTACCAGGCAAGGTTGCACACTCCTGTAATAGTCATGAGGCTGAGGCTGAGTCTGGGAGGTTGTGAGTAGACACTAGGGAAAAGTAAACACTGAAACAATGGCAAAGGGCTGGGGAGAGAGAAAGGCCAATGAGAGACTAGGACTGCGAGTCCAGGATATGCAGTGCTCTTGCTTCTCTTCCCAACACCACTCTCTAAGGTATCCAAACCTTCTTTTCAATATTAAAAGAGACATTTCTCTTTATAAACACACTCACTAACGGGTTCAGATTCTTAAGAAATGCTGAATTCCATCACCAGAAACACTACTATTAACGCATTAATTTACACACTACTATTAACACGTTAATTTCATCCCATTCTTTAAAAATCCTGTAATCACTCTCATTTTCCATTTAAGAGACTGAATTTTTTCAACATTTTTTCCTTTATATTAAGTTCTCCCTCTAACAAACAGGAGCTTCTAGGCATTTATAAAACAGAGCTCTTTTATCTGGTTCAGCATGTACCATGCACAGAAAATAAGCAAGGCCTTCCATCCAGTGGCCTGGAACTCACTGTGCTTCGAGTGAAGGGTGATTTTTTTGTTGCTGTCTTGCTCCCAGAACAATGGAACTCTTTTGTTCTCCAGAAACAATGAAGTTTAAGCTGGATGTGGCCGCACATGCCTATAATCCCATAAAGGCGAAACAGGTGAATTGTTTCGAGTTTGAGTGTAGCCTGAGCTATGCAGTGAGTTCCAGGACAGCCTGAACCACAGTTTGAAACCATGACCGCCCCTCAACAAAAAGGATCATATTTGGCTTGATAAGCACAAGTTGTATATAAAATAAAGCACTAGTTAAATAGACCTTATATAAAATGTTTAAGATCAGAAGTATTTCAGATATTTGAAATTTTTGGCTTTTAAAATACTTCCATATTCATAATACATCTTTGGGGGAACCAAAGTTTAAGCATGAAGTTAATTGTTTTGTATAAATCGTATGTCCACCTTCTGGAGGCACTCGACAATATTATACTAGCACAAGGTTAAGTTTGTGTGCCTATTGAACCATAGAGTTTTGGTCTTTCAGATTAGGGATGCCTGGCTCACGTTACTTCTTCATAGTGTTTTCTTCCTACACCTCTTTACCCATAGTCTAGTGTGCTTTGTCCTCTCACCTCTGAACAGCTACCAGAATGTACAGCAAATCTTAACGCAGAAAATCTTATTTGAAGCATTAATCTATCTGTTTGTCTGTATGTATTTGTGTGTGTACATGTGTGTATGCCATGAGCATGTCTGAAGATCAGAGAACAGCTTGAAGGTTTTGGTTTTCTTCTCCCACTATGAGGGTCCCGGGTACTGAACTCAGTTCTTCAGATATGGCAGGAAGCTCCTTTACATGCTGATCCCGGCCCCAGAGAATCTGTTAAATGCTATCCTTTTTGTCATAATTTTTTTCACGTGTGTGCACATAAGGTATTCATGTGTATGTTTATACATGTTCATGTGTATCTATATATGTTCAGGTTTATGTTAACATGTGTGTATGTGGAGGCCTGAGATGTCTATCACTCTCCCTTTTCTCTGTTGAGACAGGGTGTGTTTGAACCCAGAGTTCATTATTACAGGGAGTCTAGCTAACTACCTTGTTCACTGAATTTCCCATCTCCACCTCCCAGACACTGGATTACAGGTTGGTTGTCACACCCATCTGGTTTTACATGGCTTTGGGTATCTGACCTTGCTCACTTGTGCCTCACCACTGAGTTGTCTCCTCAGCCCTGACTTAAATACTGAGATATACTTCTGAGCCTTCTTCCAGGCTCTCCTATCTCTCTCTCCTAAATGAAGTAAGTATCTGATTGTTGTTTGTCTCAGGGCTCAGCTGCCTAACAGGAAACAGCTTTACCCAACTAGATATGAAATCAATTTTGAGAAGTAAGTTTTGTACAAAATGAAAAGGAATTCCACTTTATTTGATAAAACTGTTTGATCATGTTATAGCTGCTTCATACATTCCGAAGAATTTTTCTCTAACCCGTGAAGGAATGACACAGATGTTTGTAGTCTTCTTTGAGTAGGATTTAGTCAGAAATTTGGGTTAGGCTACAAAGCTTGTTCAAAAATTAAGACTGGACAAGAACCAGTCTCCTGCATCTGAAAATGAGAGGTTACGCTTGGGGACAGAAGTTTATGTCCCACAACCAAGACCAGTCCAGTATCTGAGAGTTCAATGGATGTAGGATCTTTCTTTCAAGACAATAACATTATTGCAAGCTTCCATGGTGAGCAAAGCCAGATTAAAATCTTGCGAAGTTTCTGGATTGTGGGAGCAAAAATAGCTTCAGTGATCCAAGCCCTTCTGCTCTTCCACATCCCATCTGCACCCCGACACAAACCCAGCCCACCATCACTTACTGACTGACTTTCACCAGATGAGTTTAGCGTGGGCACCAAGAATGACTGCACCTCTCTCTCTCTCTCCTGCAAGGTCTTTGCTCCTTTCTGATATCAGGCAATACTCTGTTTGCTCAAGGACAAGGTTGCATGACTACTTCGTGAAGACAGTTTACTTCCCTCATTAGTCATGACCTGCTATTTCTCAGGCTTCTGGCTGTATATAATAAGCTTTTCAGAAAAAGGTGATTCATTGTATTTTTTGATATCCTGTTGTTTTGGAAGGAGTTGGTTAGGCTGTTTTGATATTGGACATTATGAAATCCTTGGCAGATGAGAGTGGGGGAGTGAAGAGAGTGGGGATCCAGCTAGCCAACTTGAAAATTCTATTACTGACTTTCAGCGTATGAAATCCATGCTTCAGGCAGCGTTGCATGTGCTATCTCAAAGTATTACAGCCAAGAGCTGGGTCCGGTGCTCTGTCTGTGTCTATGGTCCTAAGACTCGGAAGGTCACAGCAGGGGAATCACAGATTTTGAGGCCAACCTGACTCAGAAAAGAAAAAAATCAATATATTATGATCTTTTGAAATTAATAATTTATGACACCCATTTTATAGGGCAGGAAACTGAGGTCCTTAGAAGTATGACCTGAGGCAGAACTTCCAGAATTGGTGGACCATAAAGGCTTGGGGTACATTTTCCCTCATTCATGTATTTTAACAGTTGTCAGAGAGGATGGCAGGCTGCCAGTCATGAGGGATGCTTTTTGACTTCTGTTCAGTAACATTGGCTACAACAGCAGGATTAGCCTTGTTGGCTATGGAAGTATTTCAAAGAGGACCGCCCCGCTCAGCATCCTGCATGCCAAATTGCTCTGCTGATGTTTCAGTGTCTCTCAGAAACCAGCCCCTTTCTTCTCCATCTTCTCTCTCCTTCCTGACCTCTGACATCATCATTAAAAAGTAGTAGAGATGAAGCTTAAAACCTCATCTGCTTCTACCATCTGAGCACTCTCTCTCCTCTCTCTGCCCCCCTCCTCTCTCTGCCCTCTCTCTCTCTCTCTCTCTCTCTCTCTCTCTCTCTCTCTCTCTCTTTCTCCCCTCTCTCTGCCCTCTCTCTCTCTCTCTCTCTCTCTGCCCTCTCTCTCTCTCTCTCCCCTCTCTCTGCCCTCTCTCTCTCTCTCTCTCTCTGCCCTCTCTCTCTCTCTCTCTGCTCTCTCTCTCTCTCTCTCCCCCCTCTCTCTCTCTCTGCTCTCTCTCTCTCTCCCCCCTCTCTCTGCCCTCTCTCTCTCTCTGCCCTCTCTCTCTCTCTCTCTCTCTCTCTCTCTCTCTCTCTCTCTCTCTCTCTCTCTCCTCTCTCTGCCCCCCTCCCCTCTCTCTGCCCTCTCTCTCCCCCCTCTCTCTTTCTCTCTTTCCCTCTCTCTTTCTCCCTTTCTGTCGCTCAAGACCCATACCACTCATCTCTTCTTAAGAGTCACAAATACTTTATCAAATGATTTTCCATAATGCATTAACACAATGAAGCATTGATTGAGTGGATGCTTGATTGGTTTTCCATCACTGTAACGCATTTCTGAAATAGGCAACTTAAAAAGAAGGAAGTGTGTTTTCTCTCATGGTTTCAGAGTTTGCAGCCCATTGTCACCAGGCCCCATTGCTTTGGGGCCTGTGGAGAGGCAACATATCATGGTAGGATGATAGAGTAGAATAAAGCTGCTCACCTCTGGGCAGCCAGGAGCAGAGAGAGAGAGGAGGAGGAAGGTCAGGGTCTCTCGGTATCCATTCTACTGGCAACCCATCTAAGACCTTCTAAGTAGGCCTCACCTCTTAGTTCCACCACCTACAATAGCATGCTATAGCTTTAGTATTGAAACAAAGGATCTGTTTGCAAAACAAAAAGTGCAGGAGAATCTTGTGATCTGTTCCTGTCAGTGAACCTTTAACAGCTGGGCCCCTGTGAACATTTCAGACCCTAAGTATAGCTGGAGACTTTGTATCTCACATTTATAATGTTTGAAATTTACGAAGAGTTGTGACAGGTGTTTTCTTACCAGGATACAGCTCTCCCTGAGATGGGAAGTGCTCCCCAGAGGCCTATCTGCTGAAGGCCCACTGACTGTGCTCTGAGTAGTATCTGTAATTGTTGAGAAAGGAGATTGGGCATTGCCAACTGCACCGTAGTTCAAGTTACATTGTATTTGTTTATTCTTAGAAAACAAGACTGTTATTCCCGTACTCAGGGGTTGAGGCAGAAGCTCAAAACTTGAGCTGTATTTCTGCTTGGGAAAATAACAGAGATCTAAAATTAGTCTTATTAGACCACAGATATGTACCCAGCCAAATTGAATGTGGGATTTGAAAAGTTCACAGAGTTAAATAGTTCAAAGTAGCACTCTACAAAGCAAATAGAAAACACACTTTCAACATGATTTTAGTTTTCCTTGGTAAGCAATCAACATCATTTAAGGAATGTATTTACATTTTTATGATCATAATGCTTACAATATTTGGCAACGTGAAAAATGTAGTCAATATCAAAGTATTAATGATTTGTTTTTAAAATAAATTCTTTAGTAGGTTTTGTTACTTTTAAAAACAGTCTTTTATGGTAGATCTTCTTAATTCTTAACTGTCAGTATGTACATAGAGGTATCTATGGCAATATGGGGCAATGGCTAGTGTTACAACCACGTGATTGAAGCATTTTTAGAAAGATATTTATGACTGTTTCTCTTTCGTGTAGTTGAACAAGTTGAAAATTAGATTGGTCTCAGTAAAGTTAGGAGCAGCGTTCATCCGGAGAGACGAGTTTCTAGCATGCCACCCTCTTAGTGTTAAAACAAGGGATCCATCTGCAAAACAGAAAGCGTAGGAGAATCATTGGTGCTGCCCCTCACCCAGAATAGGAGGGTCATCCGAGCTGCCCCTTGCCCTGCATGCCTTCTCATACACAGCTGTCACTTGTCACCCCAGTCACCCACGTGCTTCTGTCACTGATTGTGGTACTGCCACTTCCTTCACCATGACACTCACCACTGGGAACTGTTGATAGCATTTTTATGTAGTTCAAAATTTGCTGCCTTCAGACTGTAGCACTGTGTCCCCCGTTGCCTCCTTCCGAGACAAACAGTAGCATCCCACCTCCCCCCTCCTGCCATGAAATTGCTTTTTAAAAGCGATTGGACTGTTTTAAAGGATCTCAAATCTGCAGTGACTACTTCTGAAACAATGTAAACTTTCCTTGAAGTCAGGAAACGAAAGAAGAATAAGCCCAGTCCATTCTCCCCGTGTCTCCATCTTTTCATCTGATTCCTTCAAAGGCTTTGCTGTTCTAGAGGAAGGTGTTCAAGCCAAGGTGTAGTATGAGTCTTTAATATCTTTAATGAGAACACAAGATTATCTTTAGTATTTAAAGGTAATTTTCCCTTAGAAGTCTGCCCTAGGTTTTCAAAACATAAAACATAAAAAGCACCCTTAAATGAGAGAGACAAAGGCACTGGTGTATGCAGGAAGTACTATAGTGTTAGAAAGTATACACAGATGGCCAGTCAGGATATTTACTGCTGATATGGTAGAGGAATTTGTAAGAAATAGAATGTGTGGGGTTAGTATTTTAAAAATTAAACCCATTTAAATGATTTTTTTCTTTTATATTGTCTGTATAAGCTAAAGGAAACTTCCATCCTTGGCCTTTCATTCTCGTCTGCCACATTTTAGCAGAACGAACAGAACTGCTTGCTTTGGACTGCTGACAAGAACAAGAGCAGTTTAGTGAAGAAAATTCTGGATTTGAGATTAGTTATGAATTCAAGTTAAACCCTCCCCAGAAAACAGCAACAACAACAACAGAAGAAAAAAAAAACAACCTTCCCGAATCTTCCTTTTCTATATACTAACTTTTTTGGTTTGGGTATTCAATTACTTAATTTTATTAAACACTTATTTTATACGTTTATTTTTATAATATTTTTATTGGTTATTTGGAAATTTCAGATCATGAACCTTGAGCACACTTACTTCCCGTTTTTTCCAGGTTCACCCCCCTACCCTTGTGATCCCCCAAAAGAAAAGAAGAAAAGAAAAACAAGCCCAGTTTGTGTGTTGCCCATATACTCAATGGACCATGGTCAAACTCCCAGTAGGAAGCACCTTAAAGAAAGCTGGGTCCTTCCCTCCTGCACCCCTCCAGAAGCCATCAGTTGAGGGTGCCGCACTTCCGTATCCTTATCATAGTTTTTAAGAGTTCTCTTGGCCAAATCTCTGAAGGATGGAGGACTCGCACAGGAGTTGCTTTGCTCAGAATATGCCTGGTCTTTTACCTTTTAATTCAGCTTGATCTGACTTACTGCATCAGCCGAGAAGTTTATTCTTGCATTACACAGAAACCTATCACTAATTAATCTCAACCCTGCCCCTACTCCAGATCAAAAGACTTTTTGTTCTGAAACAATGTTTCAAAGTTGCCCAGACTGTCCTGGAGGATGCAGGTCCTCTGCTCAGCCTCTTGGTCAGCTGAGAGTCTTGACTCTCAAGAAACTTCTCACGCCAGCTATGGAAGGCCACCGGCTCCTCTTGGTCAGATTCTAGGCTCCTCTGGGTGAGAAATCACACTTAGGATAGGACAATTGCTTGACCCCTAGTTTGATTCTCTGTACTTCCGCTACTCTGCATTTTCTGAGCCATTTTAAGTGTTGGGCTGCAAAGACATTTCCAGGATCTTCCAGAACTCCGTGGTAAGACCTACCTGAGACCCACCCCTTAAATACTCTTGGTGAGGCAGCTTGCTCCAGCTCTCTTTTCCTAAGGGAGTTACCTGACAGTGGTTCATAAGACCTGGAATGAGAAGGATATTAGTATTGTGGGCATTTCTGTGCAACAGACACTAGTTTCAAATCTCCTCCTTGCTGGTTAATTGGGACTTAGACTTTTCACAGAGAATGCCATGAGAAACACCATTTTCATCAGAAAAGCCAGCCTGGCTACCTTACTTAAACCCACTAAACAGGAAACCAATAACATGGTGCTTTAAAAAAAATGTTTGATCCTTTTTGTATGTTAAATTCTGTGGAAAAGAAAAGCAAAAAAAGGAAGGAAGAAAAGAAAAAGAAAGAAAGAAAGAAAGAAAGAAAGAAAGAAAGAAAGAAAGAAAGAGTTCTCTTCGATAGCTTTCTGTCTAGACTGTTATTTTTTGCAGAGTTGTGGGTCAGGGTTTGCGAAATTGTGGGTAGGGGTTACCACTAAAGCTTCCTATGTCCCTCTTTCTCAACTGTGACTCAGCAGTCATCAATACCATGGCAAAAGTAGCTTTCCTGCAGGAATACGGACCCTCAGACACCCACAAGGTCTCCAGCATCACCATGTCACAGACCTCAATGTGGTCTCTGGTGGCTGCACAGATAACAGAATTCAGTGTGGCCCTCTGCTGCTGCACAGACCCTGGACACCATTATAGCCTTGGTTGGCATCATAAGCCAAGGACATCCACTCGACTTCAGGCTGCAGCATAGACCATGGACGTCTGAATGGTCTTTGGTGGTAATCCGGATCACACTCATCAACACAGACCTGGGCCACAGCAGGACCACGGACCTAGACATGTCCCTCAGTGGCAGCATGGACCTGGATATCAGCGCTACCTCAGGTGGCCGCATAGGCCTCTCACATCAACATGCCCCCCCCCACTGCTGTAGGACCACGGATATCCACATGAACTCCAGGGCTTCAACATGGCCTGGGGCAGTGGACCAGTCATAATAAAGTGGCCTCCAAGGGCACCCTGGACCATAGAAGTTGTTCAATGGGGTCTAATACAGAAAATGAACCTTTCTTCATCTTGGGCATCCAGTTGTCGCTCAGAACCAGGGCGATAATGTGGCTGGGCAGCGTGTTGGGGGAAGGGGGCTGAGTCAGAGTGCAAGCTTTAGGCTGCTGTCCACCACCCTGTTAGCCCTACTCAGCGACATGTTCCTCTATCTTTTCCACCTCTCCATCAGTGTTTGTTCATCACAGTGGCATTACAAACTGTAGTATGTCAATACTATATGTGTTTTCCCAGGCAGCTTTGCATATATATATATATATATATATATATATATATATATGTATATATATATACTCACTGCAATAAGTCATTGCTCTGGTTCAAAGTTTCTGGTTTCTGAAGCAGCATAAACACTGGACCATTGCCGAGAGACTTGTTTCAGATACCCTGTTGTTGCTCAGAGTCGGGGTAATGTTGCAGCTACGCAGGACATTCAGGGATAGGTTCTGTGTGAGCTCCTGGCTGTCGTCCACCTACCTGCCCTTGATGTCTGCCACCCAAGGCTCTCTAGGCTCACCCTTATGCTTGTAGCCTGCTGACAGTACTGTTGCCCCACCTGGCGGGCTAGTACCAGTCCTATTCAGTTATGACATGTTTCCTTGAGAGCTCCAGGTGGCTTGCTGCACACCACCCTGTCAATCACAGCTGCCCCCAGAGCCCGGCTCACCAGGCATAACTAGGTGCAACTGATGCCCACAGTCGACACAATGCCTGTCATCTCCATCTCCCAGCAAGGCAGGCAGCACAAGCTGCAGCCAGAGCCACTCCACGTTGGTGACTGGCCAGACTGTGGGCCTAGGGATGGCCCCACTCAGCAATGACCCGTTTCTGCAGGAGCTCCCGGAGTCAGACATCTCCCCATCATCAATGCCAGCAGTCCTACAGCTCATCAGGAGCGACCTCTGTCCTTTGCTGGCTGAGATGGGGCAGCAAAGAAAACAAATTCATCATTCTCTAAGAGCAGCTCTATTCTGCCATCTTTCCTTCCAGTTCTGTGAATCCACCTTTCTTTTGATTACATAATTTTTTTTGATTCTTTGGGAATTTCACACTATGCACCCCAATCCCACTCATTTCCCAGTCCTTCCATATCTGCCTTCTACCCTTGTAACCCCCCTCTCTCTCTGTGTGTTTTGGGATGATATCATATACATTCACCTACTTCTTATCCTTCATACTTAGCTATATCTTGTCTTCCGGCACTGTAGTTTGTGCTTGAGCATGGCATTCTTCAACCCTTTAAGGTATTAGCCTTGTTGCTACTTTTATGTGTTTAGTGACCTTTAGTGTCTTGTTTATTGTTTTTGAAACTTACCAGCACTTGGCTCTTAGGAGCTGGTCTCCAGTACAAACATCTGTTTTCTCAATTACTCATTAGCTAGCTTTCTTTTCACTGAATTACAAAGGAATGAGATCCTGAAAGAATTACACTGAGAATTAAGAATTAAGAATTTGATCGTGAGTTCTAAAAGCATCTGTGGTTTAAAGCACTTCTCCCGACACCATTATCTGAAGAGCCAAGCACGTTTTATGTTCCAGTATATAGAGATTGTGCTGAGTGCGTTATGCTTGCCCCCTCCTGTATCGTCAGGCATCTTTTCAGTTCCTATTATGTCCAAAAAAGAACCAGGCTAAGTTCCTTCCAGCACACAAAACCTAAAGCAAACTTATTCATCAACTTATGTCCACATTTATTACACCAAATCACATTTAAAAATATATCTCAGTAGGAAGGTCAATCGTGGACATCTGCACCCTCCTCCATCCATCCCCTCTGGTGTATTAAACATGGCCACCAAGTGCTTATGACAGTCAGCAAGTGTCTCAATCATGCGGAGAGCATTGCTGACACTCATTGTCATGCCTCCAGCTTGCCAATATCTTCCTGCTCAGAGCTTCGAAGGATCCTGTTCTGTGAGCCTAAGACTGTGAACCCATAGTGATTCCCGAGTACTAAGATAGACCAAAGCCTCAAGACATCCCTTCCTGGAACACAAGCTTCTGGCTTAGAGCCTGGCTTCGGGACTGATGTATACGTATTGCCTGTCACAGGAAGATGGACACTTTCCCCTCCCTTGCTCAGAGGTCACCAGGGAATAGTGGTGAAGTCTCGCATGTTGGTATCTGTCTCTCCAGTGTTGCCCAATAGTTCCGTTCTGGAGCAAAGGGCCACATTTCTGCAGAAGCTTGAATCAAGCATCAGGACTAGTGAATGAGATTATAGAGACTATGTAGTAGTCTGTGGTTGACCTAGCAATGACCCAAAAGGCATACTACCTAATGAGACATGTGTTTGTTGTGTTTTAAAATAATAATAATAATAATAACTTTCCCCACAGGACAGGTGTGGTTTGTAGTCTACCCACTGTCTACTATTCCCCTGTAGCCACTAAAACCCAGGAGAATGTGTCAGTGATCGAAGCATATGCCCCCTTCTTCTACCCTTTCTGATCCAGGATTTTGCAACCTGAATCTTCCTTCACTTGAAGGGCTTCTTTGGAGGGTTGTTGTCATCAGACCTTCTTGCTCATGTCTAGGGAAAACACTGGGGATAAGGTAAATTCTAGAGGAAAACTGCAAAAAATTGTGTTCACCCTTGGGCCCAGAGATATGTGTGTGGTACCTGCCTCCGAGATGGTTAGCACTGTTATTGATGTACAGAGAGAGGCTTCCCACAGAAGGAAGCAGTTGATCCTGGAGGGTAGGGTGGCGAGGAGCAGAAAGAGGCATGGCAGAATTGCATGCTCCTTACTTCTCATAGTAGGTAGCCGTGAATGTGACCTTTCGAAGAAAGGTTTTGCAGATGGAATCAAATTCATAAGAGGTCATGCCCGATGAAGGTATGAAGCTGGGCCCTGATAGTGTGACTGATGCCTTCAGCCAAAAAGAAAATAGTGACACCGATACAGAGAGGAGGCCCAAGTGAGGCTGGAGAAACCAGGGCAGTCATGAAACTTGCAGTCCAGGAACTCTAAAGACTACTAGAAAAACCAAGAGCTACCAAGAAAGATCTGAGATAGGTCTTCTCTGGAGCCTTCCACGAAAGCATGGTTCTGCTGGCTCTTTGATGCCAAATTTAGCCTTCAGAACGGAGTGAGAAAGTTTTTCTATTGCCTTAAGCCTCCTCTCCCGTGGCACCTGTTAGTGTCACCATTTCCTAGGAAGTGAGCACAGGTAGACTTGTCTGAATACAGGATTGGACTTGAAAGACTTACGTAAGTAGACAGCCATGGATAAGAGCTGGGGAAGCCCAAGAGCTGCTCAGAAAGGGGCTTGAACCCATACGTGAGTGGCACACGTGTGTTAATCAGCTTTCTGCTGCTGTATCGTACATTTGAGAAGTAATCACATTGTAAAGTGAATGGTTTATCTTGGCTCACAGTCTGGGAGGTCTCAGTCTAATCTCATGCCTCACAGCTTTTGGCCCTGTGTGAAATAATAGGCCACAGCAGAAATGCCTGGCAGAGTGAAACTTCTCACCTCGTAGCCTAGAAGAAAAAGCAAAAAGAAGGAAGTGAGATTCTACTTTTCCTCCGTGAGAGCACACACCACAAAGATCTAAGGGTATCTCTCTAGGATTTTCCTCTTGGAGAGTCCATAGCATCCTGCAGGCATCAAGGGGAGCTGCACTGGGGAAGAACCTTTAAACGCTTGGGGACCAGTCCAGTTCTAAACTATGCAGGCCTCTGTGCTGGAGATTAAGGTCCTGTGATTTCTCTGAAGGCACAGTGGAGTTGTAACACTGACGATGGTCAACGGCAGGCAGCGAAGGCCATCTAACACTATGTGACAAAGTCTGGTCTTGATCCATAGAGACTTCCAGGGCTGAAAGATACTGAAAGTTACTATAGCCCTGTGCTCAACCCTCACTCTCTCTGGAGCCGGCAGAATCTCCTGGTTTGGACCCAACTCATCTAGCTCTCTGGAAATCTTCCAGCTAGAAAGAGGGCCCGGTGTACATTGATTCTAGGACAGACAATTATAAGACTGTTTTCTAAAACCCTCTCTCCTCATTGCATTTGACATTCGATGGCTCCCATATCCACCCCAGACACAGCTTCATGATTGGCATATTGTATGCTTGAATCCAAACCGTGATTGGAGTCTGTTTGGATTTCCAGGTTCTTGGCACCGTTTCATGAAATCCTTCCAATTCTAACCTAGCCTCCACTTAACAAAACCAGAAATTCCAATAGCCCCTGTTCCAAGATGGCCTCAAATTGCACTTCAAGTACATTGTGAAAAGCCAGAGTCTTGGAGTCTACCTTGCTGTGGGTTTTCAGTTCATTCTTTCCGGCAACAAACCTGTCATTACTTCATTTTTCTCATTGTGTGATTAATGATGCTTCATGGTTTTCTAATACAGTTCCCATTTCTTGTGAATAAACAAAATGGAAATAGAAAAACAAAACTCCCCAAACTGTATAGTTTATTTCAAATTATTTGAGAATTTCAAACAAAGCGTATTGATCATATTCACCCCTGACTTTTTCAGGGGGCCACATCCTGCCTTTTCCCAATATCCTTCAACTTCCAGGAGTCTCTCATCTGGGACAGGTTCTGGGGACTCCCATCCCCCATCCATGTAGAACTCTTGGTGGTCTTGATATCCTACATGTCTGTTCAGACAACCACAGTTGCCGGTAATTCCTCCAGGCCACGGTTCCGTCATGTCCAAAAGACACTGTTTTGCAGCAGTCCCAAATTTCTGGCTCCTAAAAATCTTTTGCCTCCCTCTTTCATGGTGTTCCCCAAGGTTTGGGTGGTGGGAGACTGATGTAGGTGACCTGTCCACAGGTGAGCACACATAGCTCAGGACTGGAACTAGTCACAAGTCTCTGCGTCATCCACTGCCTCTTTCCAGAAGGAGCTTTTAAAAGCAGTGGTGGAGAAGAAAGCACGATCTGTTTGAAAGCATGAACATTTAGTGAAACACCACCAGCAGGTTACCCTCTGGGGCCTATGGGCTCCCTAGCCATGGGCTTTGGACCACTACCAGATAGGACTTCCCTCCCATGGAACAGTTCTAAAATCCATCTAAAAGGTGATTGGTTACCCCCTTCACCATCTTGCTACAATGTACCAGTGGGCACAACTGAAAAGGGTCTTATGCAGGGTCCAGTGCTGAGTGTAGGATGAATAATAGAAACCCAGAGACAGATATTGGGGTTAAACCTGAAGATCAGAAAAGCAAAGCAGCCAAGCCACTAGAGAGCTCTTCCCTCTATGAAATCTTCAGACTGAAAGAAAGAGAGCGAGTTCCTGTTCCTTTCATCTTCAGTGCTGGGATTAAAGGCATGCACCATCACATCCTGGCCGTATGGCTAACTAGTGTGGCTGCAGGATTAAAGGTGTGTGCCACTACTGCCTGGCCTGTATGGCTGACTAGTGTGCCTGTTTTGTGTTCTGATCTTCAGGCAAGCTTCATTTATTAAAATACAAATGAAACGCCACTACAGCTGGGTGTGACCGTTTATGTCTTTTGTCCCTCAATGGCCTCCACAGCATTTACCAGCATTATACAAACTCGCCAGTAAGAGCAGTTTCTGCATAAATTTGAGATTGATTTCTCTATGTCCTGCTACTAAAGTGTATGGTATCTTTACCAATAGGGGCTTCACTCTAGCTTTGGTGGGCAGTCAAGAGCAATAAAAGCCTGTGCTGTGCCTCCCTGGCCATAGGGATATATCTCATAGGAAGATATCTTAAAGGGTCATTTAAAATAAGTGGGCTTACATAATGTCTATTAGTGAATTAACAGAAAATTGTAGTGATTTCAAATTTCTGCATGAGAGACTGTTTTAATATTTGCCAGGAGCACTTGATTCAGATAACGGTGGCAGCCACTTTGCTCCCAAACAGAGTAGAAAGGACTAAGAGAGGAGATAGTAGAGGCCTGAGAATGAGCCTGTCAGCCACTAAGGCAGGAACTACCAAGCTTCCCCCTGTATTTGGCCTGTGGATGCTCAAACATGAAGGAGACTCAATTAGATTCTATCTAAAATCCATGATTGTGAAATTGTGAGTTTACTTTTTAATTATAGAGGCGATATGGCCTCTTGGGAAGTATTTTAGGATTTGGTGCCAGCTGTAATCTAAATTCTTTGATTAGGCATTGACTCTTAAAAAAAAGGAAAAAGAAAATCTTGGCAACAACTGCAATATTCTTTAGCAAAGTTTGCCACCTAGTGGCCACAACAGTAACTAACATAGCATTTGACTCTAAACCATTGAAAAACCACAGCTCTTAAGGTGAGCACATTATACTATAGTATAATTAATTGTACTATATAGACAACTTTTTTAAAAATCTGTTTTAAAAGAGGAAAGCGTTCTGAAAACACATTAATCTTGAATCTTAGTTGTTCTCGAAAATTTTAATTTTTAGACTGTTGTGCCTTCCTAAAACACTTTCATTTGTCTCTAAGAAAGACTCCAGGGTTCTGAGACTGGGAATCCCTTCCAGGACCAACATACGATCGTAGGCACACAGATTCCTCTTGCGTTTTAGCTGGCTGCTACATCTTGACTTTATCAGCTGCAGCAATAGACTCAAGTTGAGTGAGTAAGTGCTTTGTACTTTTTTTAAAAGGCCGAGTATCTGATTCTTAGCCCCGGTTGGCGCATTACCTATGACTCAGCAGAGACTGCGTTTGAGTGTGAAGTGTTCCTCCTGTGTCTGCCTCCTGAATTACAGGCATGAACTGTCGTGTCCAGCTCACATGGCCTTTGTGTCGCCTATGAAAAAAAATTGGAAAATATTAAATGTGAGAGGCTAAATGCTTCCATACTTCATATTTCATAATATTTTCACAAAAGGTTGAATAACTGGAATGATAGAAATAGTTTATGCTTTGAAGAAGCACAAGAAACCCTATTTTTATTGAGATTACAAAAAATGCCTACAAAGACCTCCTCCCTGACATTTCGTTTGGTTCCACTTGGCTGTCTCTTGGACAGAATTAGTCTATAATCCAAATAGTGTGTTGCAAACACTTCCCCGTGACTCAAGAACTGAGCTGGTTGTTGTGTTTCTCCCCGTGTGTAGAACATGAGCCAGCCTCTGATTAAAGTCTTCTGTGGCTGGGAGCAGAAGCTTGACTCCAGTGGGCTGAGTCCTGCCCAGCTGTAGGTTTTAAAGTCGCCTGTGGTGAGATAGCGAGGCCACCAGGAGCCAGAGCAGACGAATCACTACAGCCTTTCATCTGCGAACACAGCCTCGCACTTCTCTGCATCTCCTCTTGATTTTCTCAGGTGCTTCCGACTTTACACACCCCAGACTGAAATGGGACCACGCCTTTCCCTGTCCCTTCTGTCACTCACTGTCTTGCTGCAAATGGTGTTTCTCTCTTTATATCGTTTTTTTTCATTACCATCTTTTCTCCTTATATCTGAGGATCAGACCAATCTTGTTAAAAGCTCAACAATAAATAAAAACCTAAGAATTCATGTTTTGGCATAAATTCTTGGAATTAATTTAAGAGCACTTGATATCTGGCAGAGTACCTGGGTTCAGTTCCCAGCACCCACATGGCCACATGGGGACTCACAGCCATCTGTAACTCTAGTTCCAAGGGATCTAATGCCCTCTTTTTATTTCTTCCACCAGGATCACATGACATACATACATACATACAAGCAAAACACTCATACACATAAAATAAAAGTTTTGAAAAGACATTGGCTACTCCATAGCAGTCATCCCATGGTCGTATCATGGTGCATCTACCCTGGTAGGTCAGTACTGTAGCTTGCAGGT
The DNA here is from genome assembly GCA_025134845.1 of Neodon shergylaensis. NCBI lineage: Eukaryota > Metazoa > Chordata > Mammalia > Rodentia > Cricetidae > Neodon > Neodon shergylaensis. The sequence continues at coordinate 3,303,163 of JABTXL010021644.1, forward strand.
TCCACTGCTGGATCAGATAATTGAGGTATCCCTCCCACACCCCAGCAGCCTGCATGCACCTTCTAATGCCATTAAAGCTAGCTAGCCAGTGGGGAGATACCTTCCTCATCACTTCAAGATTGATATTTTATTTCCTGCAGTGAAAGTGTGTAGTGTCTTCGGCCCTAAGATCTTACTATCTAGTTATGCTGGGCAACCAAGAGAGATGATTGTTTGTGTTGATTTCTGGGGTTCCCTTGACTCTTTTTTTTTAATTATTTATTTATTATGTATGCAACCTTCACTTTAGTTAATCATCCCCTCCAGTCCCTTCATTTCTTCCCTCTTTCTAGCTCCTCCCTACTTTCCAGCCTTCCCACCCCTAGTGTTCCATCTCTCCCTATCATTTTAGATAAAACGTACACATTGAGATACATATAAACGTGTGTAATTGTAGTATTTTAAGAACTCAGAGAAGGATGCTAAATATATAGTTATTCATCCAAGAAAACGAATAGATTCAGCCTTATCGTTATCAACCCCAAAGGTATTCTTTATAGAAAAATAACTTAAAAACATGAGAATTTAAAGTAATAGGACCAGACAGGCTTGGTGGCACGTTCCCATAATGTTAACATCTGGGAGGCTAAAGCAGGAATATGAAAAATTCAAGGCCAGTCCATACTACCTTGACACAATAGTGTCTTTTTCAAAAAGAGGAAAAAGAAAAAAAGGAAAAGAAAAAGGTACTGGAACAGGAAATTGCCCATGTATGCATTTTAATTTGTTAATTAATAAGCAAAAGTTTGATGAGACCCTATCACAAAAACAAAACAAAACACCAAGTTGTATCACTGCTGTGGTCCTGTAAGTCTGCACACCTCTGAGACAGCATATGAGTTGTAATAATGCTATTGGTATTTAACAGCACATTCCTTCTAGTTAAAGCCTAAAGGGGAAGGAAATGTTCCCCTGACTATACTGTACATTTCTATGGTCAATTCAATTTTGAAGTTAATCTGGGAACTTTCATGTTTTTAATTATCTTATTTATATCTAATTTCAGTGAATTTTCAATCTTTTAGCACATTTTTAAAAGATTTGTTTTTTTAATTTTTTTTAAATTGTGTGGGTTTTTTATTTTTTAAATGTGCATGTGTTAGTACAGATGTTCTTTGCGTGTAGGATATCGGAGCCTTGGAGCTGGAGAGAGGGTTCTGGGAGTCATCTCGGGTCCTCTAGAAGAGCAGTAAATGCTTTTAACCTCTGAGCCATATCTCCAGAACCTTTATAGAATAGTTTTTTTTTTTACTATTTTAATTTTATTTCCACAGTCAGCACTCACATTCTGAATCCACTATATTCCTAGTGTGGTTTCTCTTTTGGTTCTAGCTTTTATCCTCCTGGGTTCCATTTACTACAGAACATGCAGCTTTACTGCCATGGAGGCTGCAGCTAATGCTCCATTAATGTCTGTAGAATGGCTAATGGTGTCCACAGAGGAAAGCTCAGAGCTATCCCTTTTTGGCCTTTATATCTTTGATGTTCATTGATATCCACAGTGGCTTGTTTCTTCCCCAGAGTGACCGCAGGATTCCCACAATTTGTTCCACTAAAGTATAGAATAGTTTTTTGAAAGGCCAAAGAACTTACCTTTGAAATGTTTTTAAAATACAACAGCTGTTGGTTAAAATGAGTCCCACAGTTATATTTTGAAATGGAAATATCCCAAGCAAGAAGATGGGTCTTTGTGTTAATACTGAAATAACAGTATATAGAGTAGTTAGGAAGAAATTATATCCAAATATATATTAGAGAATATCAATATTCAACACCCATATTAAGTTAAAATATACTGATGTGTGTAATAATAAGTAAGGCAGAAGCATTTGAGAATAAACAGGTAAATAAGGGTTACTCTGTCTATAAACTGAATTCCCAACTGGCTTTCACAGTATGTGAAATATAAAAGTTTACATAATGAAAGAAGAGAGCACTAATTATTCATTAGGCAGTATAAAATTATAGTGGTGTAACTAACTACTGAGAAATTAGATCCAGACTTTGTGTCAAAATTAATTAAAGAGTTAAAGATAGCAGGACTGAAGAACAGCATTGGACTTAGAGCAAATCCTGAGAAGAGAAAGAATGCTAATTTATAAGGATAGTGGGAAGGGTGGAAAGTCTCTAGAAGAGGAGTTCTCAGCCCCTGAGATGGGTGAGCAGCTAAAGTGCTTTGTGTTTACTATGCAAGCCTGGCAACTTGAGTTCACTCCCCAGAACCAGCTCCAGAGTTGTGGACACAGAATGACATGCATGTGCACACATCCAATACTGATAAATAAAATATTTTAAAAGAAAAGAAAAACATTGGTGGTAAAAAGGTGGTAGCTTTTTAAAAAGGTTAAACTTTATAACAACATAACAAGTCAAGTGGAAATAACTGTCATGAAAAACTTGATGTAGAAATATAAAGAATCAGAATGTCATATAAACAGTTTCAATGAACCATAAGGCTACGGAAATATGGTAGCTGGGCTTCTTAGTATGTGTCAGTACAGCTAAGTAAAGGCAATAAAAATTATAAAGAAAGTATGTAAAAAGAACTTTGAGGTTGTATATGAAGATAAAGACTAAATTCTTTGACGCTTTCAAACTTGTCACTATTATATTATTCTGTTTTCAGTGAAATTAAACATCAAGCATTCCAATAGATCTTAAAAGCAACTATTTTTGTCTTTAGAGACTATTTTTGGAACACGCCAAACCGAATGCGCAAAACCTCTGCATGCCAACAGCAATGTAGACACTTGAAGTTCCTGGTAGGATGTTTAATCAAGTTGGGAAACAAAACACATGGCTCATAAGGTTCTTTGTGACTTGGTTCAAGTACTGTGAGTCATCTTGGTGAGGCTTAGCCCTGCCCCTTCCAGGGGATTGCTTAGAGAGAGGATGCCTGAGACAACCAGGAGAGGGTGTGCCTTTGATGCCCTTTGAGCTGAGCCCTAACTTAGCACTGTGCACAGTGTGTCCTCCACAGGTCACTTTGCTCTGAGACTCTGTTTCCTCACTTGGGAAGCTGAGTTACACCAACCACCGTGCTGGAATGCTGGGGAGAATTCAATAATTCAGTGGTGCTGGGTAGACGCTGCTGCCTGTTTAAAGCTCTCAACCAAGAGAAGTTGGACCTGTTTCTGGAGTAAGACAGTACCTGAAATACTTGCTGCAATGACCTGCAAGGTGGTTCTGCTCCATCCTCAAAAGACATTTCAGGACTTTAAAAGATCTCATGGGGGAGGTTCATTTTTGTTTTAGTTAGGGTTTCTGTTGATGTGAAGAGACACAGTGACCACCGCAACTCTTATAAAGAAAAGATTTAATTGGGGCTGGTTTACAGTTCAGAGGTTTAGTCCATTATCTTCATGGCTGCAAGCAGGAAGAATTGGATCTGAAGATCTATCTGGCTAAGAGTTCTACATCTGGATCAGGGGAGAGAGAGAGAGAGAAAAAGAGAGAGAGAGAGAGAGAGAGAGAGAGAGAGAGAGAGAGAGAGACTGGGCATGACTTGAGCATTTGAAATCTTGAAGGCCATTCCAGTGACACATTTCCTCCTACTCTAACAGAGCCACACCTACTAATCCCTATTTCATAGCCCTACTTGCTATGCTATTATCCAAACATTCAAATATATGAGCCTATGGGGGCAATTTCTACTCAAACTACATTTTGGCATCACAAATGTGTGGATTCTTTGCTGAGATTCATAGAGAATATCATAGTTGAATTTGACAATAACTTTTAGACATCAAGATTTTACATTTGAACATAAATCATTTCAAAATCAAAATGAGTGTCATTTGATCACCCCTTGTTTCCCAGTGCCCATGTGCCAGTGACTCTAGGTGTCCTGAATGACATGATTTGTAATACTCAACATGATCTCTTATAGAAAGTCACTGTACACGTTCAGGTAGAAACTATACCAGCTCTGCAAAGTGCATGCCAGCAGTTTTCCCCTTTAGTTTTGATTTCAGTATGCTTCAAATTTCCCAACAGTCCTGCAATTCATTCGTCAGTCCTAAACGAAAGGACTGGAGACTTATGAGGGGTTGGCGGTCACACAGTCATAGAGAAGGTGGGGGACAATGTGCTGGGCTCTAAGGATGTCTCCGTCTTAATTCCTAGACCCTGGGAAGGTTACCTTGATAGCAAACAGGATTGTACGGACATGATTAAGAGTCCTAAGCTGAAAAACAATACTATATTTTGTACAAAAAAGACAATGTAATTACTAGACTTCTCCTGTGTCAAAGAGTGAGGCTGAGTCAGAGTAACAGGAGATGCCAGCAGCAGACATGAAGAGGAGATGCCTGCTGTCTTTAAAGGTTAAAAGGTCTTAAAGCAAGGGTTTAAAGCAGTTGCTAAAGCACAGAGAAACCATGAACTTGATTCTTGCCAAGAGCCTTCACTAGGGATGCCTTGACCTTTTCCTTGACAAGATTCACTTTGGACTCTGGGTTCCAGGTTGTGAGATGTTCATCTGTCTTGTTTTCAGTCCCTAATCTGATGTTAATGGGGTGCAGTACCCTGTAGATGCCTACAGGCAGGCAGTGTGTAGGAGTGTCACCTGTGTCTGCAGTGTGTGGGAGATGCCTGCATGCAGTGTGTAGAGATGTCACCTGTGTCTACAGTGTAGAGGAGATGCCTGCAGGCAGGGTGTAGGAGTGTCACCTGGGTCTAAAGTGTGTGAGATTTGAGAGGGGAAACACTGTAAAGAATCCTGCAGCACTACCCTTAGTTTATAACTTCAGCCGAACAATACAAAATGAGCCTCTGGGTTGTGCTTCAGGTACTAGGGAGATGGGGCCTCTGTTCCTAGTCCTTCTGTTCTCTATCAAGATCATGCCCAGGGCAGATAGCAGGGTCTAAAACGGGTTCAGATCTAGGTGCCTGGGGAGATGAGATGAGGAGAGGAAAAGTGCTTCTGGATTCCTTCTTTTGTATGGTAAGACCCCTTTATCTTTTATTCTGACCTCGTTTTTAAGTTTTCAGAGCCCCCCCCCCGAAACCAGAAGTTAGAAGGATGTCAATAAACACAAGGTAGGGGCTGGGAGGGGTGAAGAAGGCCTGCACTGCGGTGCTGGGAACAAATCCTCAAAAAGGACCCTGTTGGTAGTGGCATCCCTGTGGTGAGAAAGCAGATGTGAGTGCTCTGTTAGGATAATGGGAGCCTGGAGAAGGGCATTGAGGGATGGACATAAACGAGCACAAAACACAATGACACATGCATAGACACGCCATCATGAAAACTGTTTTACAGACACCCCCTCTGCCAGAATGGGGTCGTAAAAACATGAAGTCTGAACAGCAAAGTGTTGGATTATTAAAACATTCAATGAAGATTAGAACAACCAAAAAAATACCATTTTTCTCAAAAAGAAATTTTAAAAGGGCAGAGAAAATAAAGAATCCCCTGTGGGCTTTTCCATTCTCTAATCCAAAGAAGGAAACAGTCCTCTGGTGAAAATCCCCTGGTAACTCCAAGGTGTGGTAAGCCTTAGATGAAATCTGCACAGCCTACCCGTTCATGTCATGGTTTTCTGCTACTATAACAAGTACCTGAGATGTTAACTTACAAACCTTCTCTTTTGTAAATAAAGGCTAGGGATGAGGCTCAGCGGATAAAGTGTTGCTGCAAAAGACAAGCAGCTGTGCTCGGATCCCCAGCTTGTATGTGATCCAGGAAGGTGGGATGTGCCTACAGCTCTGATGCCGGGGCAGGAAGCAGATGCATGTGGTCATGGGGATCCACGATCAGCAAATCAAACCAAGTGGCCAGTTCCAGGTACAGGGAGACACCCTGTCTCAAAAACTACGGTGGAGAGTGATAGAGGAAGACACCCAATGTAGACTTCTGACCTCTGCATGAGCACACATGAAAATATACACTCATGAACGCGCGCACACACACACCGCACACACACACACACACTATACAAACAAGTTCTGGTTCATGATCAGTTGCTGACCATGCTTTCTTTGGGGACTGTGATCAGGCCGCTTATCGTGGTAGGGTCAGAAAAGCAAAACTTGCTCCTTTGCCAGGCAGCAGAAGAGGTTACAGGAAAGGGATTAGACCCCGTGAACCCTTTCAAGTGCACTCCCAGAGGCCTAAATATTTCTTATTAGGTTCTGTCTCTTAAAGATCCTGCCACTTCCAAATAGTACCGTAATGGAGTCGAAGCCTTTAGCACTGGGGCCTTTCTGGGTGTTTGAGACCTAATCTGGAGCAAGATTTCACACTTCAGCTCTGTTCAAAGGCTCTGAACAAAGATGCATGAGCTTAGCATCTTAGTGATACTTGATGTATTCTTTCCCCCTACTAAAAGGGCACAGAAGCACTAACTTCAAGAACTTCTGGGAAAAGTAAAAGAGGCTTGCCAGTGAGAAAATACCATATCGTTAGAAATCTTGAAGACCCTCACAATGTTGAAAGGGGGGATTTCTTTCTCTTGTATTTTCTTATGTTGAGACAAGATACTGTTACAAGCCCAGAGTGTCCTGGAGTTCACGATCCCTTGCCTCCAGAGGGCTAGGGCCATAGTGGCATAGCATAAAGCCTGTTCTGTTTCTTTTTTGTTAAAATAAAATATAAGAACTGTGCTTACAAATAGCATTTTCTATTTATTTCATTATTTAAATGATAAAAAGATGGATTCTGTATTCATCTAGACACACTTTTACTTTTTATTGTTTTCTGAAATCTTTTTGGCTCAAAATCATGAAATCAGACTCCATTTTTATTTTGTATTCCTTCCTTCCTTCCTTCCTTCCATCTATCCATCTATCCATCTATCTGTCTGTTTGTCTGTCTGCCTTTATCTCTAGAGAACTTCATACATGAGTGCAAAAGTTAGACAGGGTCTCTTTAGTCCAGGCTGACTTCAAACATGAAGTCACAGATGACCTGGAATTCCGATCCACCTGCCTCTGCTTCCTGAGTGTACCATAGCATACACCTCCCCAAATACATCTGAGACCATCAAACACAGTCCACACAAGTAGCCTGCTTGACCTAGAGGGTTCCCCCAGTCCAGTGATTTACTCAGAGGTGAGATGCAGACCTGTAGTGGCCAGGCCCAGAAAATCCCCACACCATAACTGAGTCACACACTTGGAATCCTTTCGATTTCCTTTTCCCCTGAAAGTTCTCTCACCTAACTCCCCTCACCGCCCCCCCCCAACCTGTGGACAGAATCCTGCCCTGAGGGCCTAAGCCCTTACTGTCACCAGAGCTGTATGCTACTGCCATCTGGTGGTTGTATCTTTTTCCTGACTCTGCCTCCAATTCCTTCTGAGTTCCCATCCTTTTTCCAACACTAGCTCCCAGAAAAGGAACATCCAAAGGACTTCTGCCTGAGTAGGCACGCGTATAAAGCTAAATACAACCAAGGGATGGAGCAGTAAATGTCTTCAGACTTGAACTGCATGCTTCGGTTTCCCATGGGATGCTCCACTTGGGCGTCGATGCTTGGATGTAGACTGTAAATTGCCACAAATCATGAATTCCTCCATGGGACCTTTTAAGAAAGTCATACTGGGATTTTAGGTCTGTCTGTTGATGATGACAAAATGAAGCTATTTCCATAGATCATTCAGGCCGCTTATATTTGAAATGTCATTAATAATGGGGTTTAGAAACATCTGGTGTTTTTAATAGACCTGAAGCCTGGGAAAAAAGTGTAAGCTCATAGCTGATCTGACATCTTGTTAGGAGCTGTTCCCGAATTCATAGATGCCATATTGCTGTGCCCTCATACAACACATGGGATATGGAGGACTCTCTGGGGGCTCTTATTTAAAGGCAGTGATTCAGCTCTTGAGGAGCCCACCCTGATGACCTCAGCACCACATGGGTCTTACCTTGTAATAATGGGCTGGTCATATGAAGTTGGCATAAACACTTAGGCCACTGCATCTATCAAATCAGAGAAGGGGCATAAAACTATGTTTTGACTTTCAGGCTCAGTGGGAGAACATTGTTCAGTGAGACCCTGGACTTGGTCCCAGCACTGTGAGGACTTACCAGCATCAGCTTTAAAATTCAGTAGAAAAGTTTGGCTGCTCCAAAATCAGCCAAGCTGATGTTAAAACCCACATGAAATGCTATTTCTGAAGGGGCGAAGGTATTTGTATCCAGCACAGTGAGTAGGATCTTTCAAAAACATGAGGATTCATAGTTTAATTATTTTGCCTTGGTGACTGTCTGCTTCATAAATGTGAATAATAGAAGGCTTCTGTGGTCTGAGTATAAAATAATTGGGCAAGTGTACTATTTTTGAAGTTCTTTATACCTAATCATATGACTCCCCCTGGATTCTATCTTTTCTGCTCTTATACTGGAGGAGTGTTTTCCTATTCCATCTATTTTCCTAGCTGCGTGTTCACGTAACTATATTAGGCAAGGAAAATGAGGTTTGCTTGCTTGCTGTCTCATCGCAGTGTTGTTCCGCTGCTAGTTAATGTGGTTTGGAGGTGAAGTGTCCCCAGCGACGGATGTATTGACAGCTTGGTCCTATGTGCAGCAAAATGCAGAGGGTATGGGGTCACAAGGATAGCACTCTAGATTAACTTCTGATGGACTCACCACTGAATGGGAAGAGGGAAGTGGTGGAATTGCAGGAATTTGGGTTTAGTTGGAGGCAGTGGATCTCTCTCTTTCTCTGTCTCTTTCTCTGTGTGTCTCTGTCTCTCTGTGTTGTTCTCACTCTGGCTTTCCTCCCTGTCCACCATAAAGCAATATCTTTTCCCCACCACACCCTCCGCCTGTGATATTTCTGCCTCAACACAGATCAACCACATGTGGGCTGAGACTCCCGACAACTACACTGAAGTAATCCTTTCTCCCTGTGCTTGGTTCTCTCGGGTGTTGTGTCTCCATGACTGACCCACTAGAACAATGTCAGCAGAAGTCGTCTTTCTCTGGAAAGGCTGATGGAATCTGACTTGTCTGCCATTGCTCTCAGAATTCCTCCTGTTCTGTGATTTTGCATGGTTTTTGTTTTGTTTCTCACCCCTCACCCCCAGATCAACGGTTTCCTGCTTCCTTGGACCCCACTAGGCATTCTCCCTCTGTCTGGAATTCCTGAGAAACACCAAGCCAGATTGAAACTGATCCTCAGAGACTTGACCCTTGAACTCCAGCAGATGAGTGTGGTGGGTTGTGTTGGAAACACCATCATGAGGACAGTTTTGCACAGATAATGACATGTATTTGATACTGTCCATTTTCTTCAGTTTATCTGGCCGGTCTACAGAACGATTCCCTTTACACGCCTTCTTTGACCTCCAACGTCCAACACTTTTCTCTCTCCGTTCTCATTTAATGACCTTTGTCTTAACTTCATCTGAAAGAGGCACCCCTCTGAGAAGACCTTCTCACAGCTGCTGCAAGGAGAGCAGGTGCTCAATTCTCCGTGATTCCTTCCCATTACTGTGGGTGAATCAAGTCAGTCTCCTCTTGCAGGCAGGGTGCATGGTACCCTGGCGCCTCTGGACCACCCAAGGGCTTTCTTCTATAGTTATCTGTGTTCTCTCTTGAAGCATCTTTTTTTGCTCTAGCCTGCAACCCTTCTACTTGATAGAAAATACCGCTGAGCCCACTTTGTTCCACAGCCACGTTTTCATGTGTGTACTCTGTACTAAATAAAATCTTCCGGGAAAATTGTGTCTACAATATCGAGTTGTTTGTTACCTGACTCTGTTTCAACAGACTTAAAAAATGTTTAATGTTAATATTTTTGGGGGGTTGGGGAGGATATGCAAGTGTGCCATGGCTTGCATATAAAGGTCAGAGGACAATCTCAGGAGCTGGTTCTCTCTTCCCACTATGTGGGTTTTGAGGATCAAACTTCGGTATCAGCTTGGTAGCACACACCCTAAGCTGTTGAGCTTGCTGGACCTCAACACACGTTTGACCCAAACCCTCAGTGAATTCCTCTCATCTAAATCATTGATCTCCATATGTTGAGATTGGATATTAAATCTGTAGTCTATATCATATTTGAATTCACTTTGGTTTTGAACCAAAAAAGATAATTTGCTGTATTTTACCAAAGTCCTGTCTACTGGAGTCAGTGTTGGGACACCTTCGTTAAGAGTTTCACTAAGAAGCTGGGCGATGGTGGCTCACGCCTTTAATCCCAGCACTCGGGAGGCAGAGGCAGGTGGATCTCTGTGAGTTCGAGGCCAGCCTGGTCTACAAAGGGAGTTCCAGGACAGGCTCCTAAGCTACAGAGAAACCCTGTCTCGAAAAACCAAAAATAAATAAATAAATAAAAAAGAGTTTCACTAAGGGTCATGGTTTCAAAGACTATCTATGTGCTACCTTCCAAATTCCTGCCTGTGACCACAGTTCTCATTGGAACCCTGAATTCATGCAATGAATTGTCCATCTGGTCTCATTACATTGATATCCCACAGACTTTTAATTTACTTTAATTTTTTTTTTGAGATAGGATTTCACCAGCTTAAACTCAGTACATAGACCAGACTAGCCTCCAGTTCACAAAAATCTACTCGTCTCTGTCCTGGAATTAAAGGCATGTGCCACCACATCTGGCCAAATGTCCTACAGATGTTTTGTTTTGTTTTGTTTTGTTTTTTTCTCAAAATTAAGACTTACTAAATCTTTTTTGTTTCCTTTTTCAAGGCTGCTTCTCTCTAGGTATTCCTTTTAGGAAAGAGAGCTGGTATTCTCAGGGTTGTGCATCTCACACGTCACTTTCAGCCCACAGCGTGGTACATTCTTGTCTCATGCAATATCAGTCTACAGGTTCTACCACCTCTGCGTTCAAATATATCAGAAGCAAACCATCCTTCAAGAGTTTCTCCAACAAATGCTCTAGATGAAGCCCTTGTCTCCCGACTGAGCTACTGTAGTAGAGTTAAACACTATCTCTTGGTTCATCTTAGCTCCTTGCAGTGGCCACACAGCATGTGTGATGCCACCACGGAGACATCAGTCATCTTATTTGTTCTCCACAAAAATCTCCCATGGCTTTCACTCACAAAGTCCCCTTGCTATAGCGATAGAATGAACCTAAATGATCCTAAGCCTGGCCATTGGAAGAGATGAAATCACAAACACCTACTGACTGTTTCCCCTGTGAGACCTGTGTGCTCTGCCTCTGGCGTTTGTCTAGTATTTCCGCCCCCCTGGTCGCATGTCTTATTCATTTATCATATTCCACACTTACCTTCCACAGATGCCTTATATGAGACAGAAACTTACTCTTCCTGTCTCTCATTCCAGCCCCTCTTCCCAAAGTGCAGAGGAATTGCAAGCTGACATTTAAAAATACTTGCTCCTATTTTCTTTCCTCGCAGAGCACCACGGGAAGAGAGATTTTTTTTTTCATTGTGCATCTCCAGCATCTGGGCCCTAGTTTGTTTTTATTGTCGGCTAGGCACAGCCTTTTGTCACCAGAGAGGAGGAAACCACAACTGAAAAATTGCCTCACTCAGATTGGTTAATCTGTGAGCGATTGTCTTGATTGGTGATTGATGTAGGAGGGCCCCAGGCATGTGCTGCAGAGATCACTCATGGCTGTGAGCTGCTCAGCAGTTACGATGGCTACAAGATATGGCTTTTGAATATGCTCAGTTTGTTTACACAGACATTCCTTATAATAAATATCATGCTAATATAAAAATCAGGCAGATATCTCACCAAGTAGGGAAGTTGGACAAGAGATGCTACTTGGTACCACTTGGAGATCCTTTCCAGTGAGGCCCCTTCCGAAGCCTGAGCCTCGACTGCATCCCCTGTAAATCCCTTCAGCTGTAGCAGGCTGGGAGGGCGGCCCTAATGGAGGGGCAGAGCATCCTTAAAAGCTTTGGAGAACTGCTAGCCCTCACAAGCCGGCATCTGGAAGCAGAGACAGTGTTGAAAGTTCAGTAATCACTGAACCCTGGATCCCTCACGGTCCTGAGTCCTCTCACTGATGGGTATCTCCTGAGGCCAGAGAAGCTGCATTTCTGCAGTGTGGCAATGTGATCCAATCCTAGAGACTTTTCCCAGAGTTCCAATGTTTGTATCATTTTCTTGGGGTGGTCGATTTGTGCTGTCAGGGCTCACAGCTTGGAGCTAGTTCATCACCACATTGGGGTGAGTTCCTTAGCATATCAAGGCCTGCTTTGGGCTGGCTTTTGAGGCCTAATTCTTGTCAGAACTCCCTGGTAGCAAGTTCTGATTTTACAGGCATTACATTATTCCAAACACACAGAATGACTTTTAAATTACACGAAATGGTTTCCCTTATGTTCCTACCATGTGGAGCTGGGCTGCATAAGATCACTAGTTTAACATGAGCCATGTCCCTCTGTGGTTTGTATTTCAGTTCTTTCTTAACTTCCTGCTATATCTTTTCAAAGTCAAGGAATTTCGAATTTATGCATTCGTTTATAGCAAAACAACAGTCATTGAAACCTCATTATTAACAAGGTATTTTGAAGAAAAAAAAACTTGATGATTTTTTTTTAAAGGACTACTTCAGACGTAGGACTATTTAAAAGAGAAACCCAGCCAGGCAGTGGTGGTGCAATCCTTTAATCCCAGCACTCAGGAGGCTGAGGCAGGTGGATCTCTGTGAGTTCTAGGCCAGCCTGGTCTACAAGAGTTTTGGAGTCCAAGATAGACTCCAAAACTACAGAGAAACCTGTCTCAGAAAAAAGATAAAGAAAGAAACCCAATATGAAGTGTGTTAGTTAGTATGGGAGCTATTTCCATGAGAATGTCGTGAGAGTCTAAGCAATGTATTTAAAAAAAGGGGGGGCTGTCGTGAATATTTTCTGGGCCAGGTGTGGTGGCCCATATCTATAATCCTAGTACCAGGGACACAGAGACAGGAAGATGGTGAGTTCAAGGCTATCCTGGGCTGATTCTGAGACGGTCTCCTAAATGGAAAAGTTTAGACTGTGCCAAACTACCTGGACTCTTATTCACGTGAATGGCTTGACACAGGCTGTCCCTCAACTGTTTGCCATTTGTGTGTGTGATAACATCCACTGTATCCCATGCATAAAAGTTCTAGAGGAAGCCAGAATCCACTGTAACCCAGCAAAGCAAGGCTTTAATCTTCTAAGTATTTAAAACTACTCTAAGGATAGTGGTTTTGTATTAGAAGAGACATTATAAACTTTCCTTTTAGAGGAAGATGGACTTAAAAAGAGGATTGTAAAATGAGCGTGAGGATGTGTTTTCCTTTTCTTTAGAGACCTTGCTAAGAAAATCAGGCCATCTGTATCAACACAGAAGTTCAGCAGGCTCTAACCTCACTGCACTGTAAACTGAAGGCATGCATGCGTGTATTTTCATGTTCCATTTCAGCTCCAGTTTGCGTGTGATCCTCTGGAAAGGCATCCTGAGCAGTGCACACCACAGAACAGGCTAGTGTTAGACTGTCTTCATGCTCTTCTTTTAACAAGCCCTGGGGCGATAAATTTACTTCCCTTTTATCCCTTCTCTTTTGAAATGATTCTTCTAGATTTGCAGAGCATTTCTGTGAGCATCAGGAATAAAGGAAAAATCTTTTACCTTTAGCCAAAATTCAGATAAAAGATTTAACTGGATGGTGGTGGTGAATGCCTTTGTTCCTAGCACTCGGGAAACAGGCAAGTGGATCTTGGTGAGTTCAAGGCCAGACTGGTCTACAACGCAAGATCCAGGACAGCCAGAACTATTAAACAGATAAACCCTGTCTCAAAGAGAGAAACAGACAGACAGAGACAGAGAGACAGACAGGGAAATTTTGAAGATTTAGGATAACAAGCTACTTGGGGCTACCATAGGAACTGTGTGTGGGACAAAGACCAAGATGGAGTATTTGCACCAGACAGAGTTTATGTTGGACTTGTTCTGTAAACATTTGCCCTGTTGCTCAATCTCCAGCCCTCATCTAAGGGTGCAATGCCGTGGCCATTAGCCCTATATGTTCTCTAAGTATGTCTTACTCCAAAAGCATTCATATATCTCCCCCCACCCCTGCTTTTCCCATTCTCTGGAACTCTCAAGGCCAGTAGGTGTGGGGAGGGAGGGCAGAGGGGAACAGGGAAAAGTGGAGAGGGAGGGCAGAAGGAACAGGAAGGGTCCATTTGCTTCAACCGCTGCAGTGACTGAGATGATCTGGCCACCCTTAAATGTTCTCTGCTCTGACTTCATCCCTGCCCAGTCATATGGATCCGTGTTGAGTGGTTTTAAGACCATTGCCATCTAGTGTGTATCGGAAGCTCATGATGAGCAAGAATATTCATTAGAACTGGTTGTTTTTGTTTTTTATTCCTCCATTAATTTTTTTAATTGATGGATTTTTTGGGGGGGATGTGACAACTTCATACATGTATGTAATGAATTCTGATTATTCTCAATCCCACTTCTTCCTATCTTTTTTCCATCACTAACAGGTATCTACATGCATACACACACACACACACACACACACACACACACACCAGTCCCTTTCCATGACTTTTGGTTTTGTCATATAACCCATTTAATTTAACCAGGGCCATCTATGTAACCATTGGGTTGGAAGTATCCCCTAGAACCTGGTAGGGCCATTGATGGGAACATGACTCAGGCAATGATATCCTTTCTTCCTCAAACTGGCAGTGGAATTATTTCAAGAACAGAGACTCCCTTACACCCTGGAGTCGTAGAGAAGGAGTACTTAGTGTGAGGTCCATCAAACCAGGTTTAAATCCTGTTGGGGAGCTATGCAGCCTTAGCCAAATCACTCAGCTCAGAGCTGCCTTCTCATTTGCCATCCAGGGAGAAAGAGCAAGGAGTCATCCTCAGTGTCTGCCCCAGCCCATGATCCCTCAGCTCAGAGTCTGCCCCAGCCCACAATCCCTCAGTGTCTGCACCACCACGATCCCTCTTCTTGTCCTTATATTCCCTTTACTCTTGGCTCATGCCAAGCCTGTAAGTGTGGTGTGCAGCTCCTTCTGCCTCACTGTCCTGAGTATCTTCCTAAATGTCACCTAGGTGAGAGACATTTAGTGTCCTCTGAAGGTCAGTCTGAGAAGCAGCCCTTTAACACCTGCTGTGGCATTTCCCGTCAGGACCTTCAGGAACGCTGCTTGTGCCTTTACAGGATGTTCCTTTTTATGGGACTTCAGGAGAATTTGGTGTCTGCTCTGAGTGCCAAGCAGAGTGGCGCTTCTGAGCATTGGGTTTATTTTAAGCTTATGGCCAGTAAATTATGTAACTGACCGAGTTTCCCTTTTTTGAGTTGCCTGTTAGAAAGCTTATAGCCAGATTCATCATTCATCTGGAAGAAGCGTATTGGTCATCGCAGGGTGTGTTTCAGCTTTTATTTTTTGCCTCCAACCACCCCCCATCTTTGCTGATCTCTTATTGTAACTCTTTTTATATGTAATTTGAACATTATTTTAAACTGTATTTGTGAGAGCTTAGTTCACTGTAGGGGGGTTAGCCAGCATGTTTACACCCATAAAGTCACACCAACATGGCTGCCCAAACATGAAGTGAATAAGGTCAACAATAGTCACATAAAGTGTTGTGGGGAAAGTCCACAAGGCCTCAACCCTAAACAAAAAGCTAGAAACAATTAAGGAATTTTGAAAGGAGGAGATATAGTCTTATCTAGGGAAGAGCAAACTGTGCTGGCTAGTTTTATGTCAACTTGACACAGGTTAGATTTATTGGAGAGAAAAGAGCCTCAGTTGAGAAATCCCCCCATGGGGTATGTTCTTAATTAGTGATCTTGGAGGGCACAGCCCATTGTGGGTGGGGCCACCCCATAGGTGGTCCTGGGTTCTATAAGAAAGCAAATTAAGAAAGCCATAGGGGGCAAGCCAGTAAGCAGCACCCCTATGTGGCTTCTGTGTCAGCTCCTGCCTACAGGTTCCTGGCCTGTATGGGTTCCTTCCTGACTCCTTCAGTGATGCACAGTGATGTGAAAGCACAAGCTAAATAAAGCCTTTCCTGTTATGGCATTTTTATCTCAGCAATAGTGAGCCTAACTGGGACATATGTCAACTCATTATCCAATACCAAATTGCCATCCTTGAAAACATACATAAAGTAACATTATACAGACTGAGTAGGTTATATTCATGTATTTAGGAATGTGTGTGTGTGTGTGTGCATATATACATATACCAATAATTAATGAAAAAGAGGCTATGAATTTGAAAGAGAGCAAGGAAGGAAGGGTAGATTTGATTGGAGGAAAATAAAAGGGGAAATAGTGTAATTATACTATAATCTCAAAAAATAAATGGGTAAAATGAAGTGGCAAATAGTTAATTTTGTAAATGATTGTCATGGTGGAGATGGTGGAATTAGTGGCAGGACAACTATAGCCAAGAATCTTTATGGGAAGTATTCTAATATATATATATATATATATATATATATATATATATGTCTAATATATATATAGTCTGTGTGTGTGTGTGTGTGTGTGTGTGTGTGTGTGTGTGTGAGAGAGAGAGAGAGAGAGAGAGAGAGAGAGAATTTTAGGGACTGTCAAGTTTTGTGGCAATTTTAGAGGCAATGTGTATTTCTCTTTCTTGTCATTTCAATCAAAGAGGAAATTAAAATAACCACTTGGAAGTACTGGAAGTATTTTATGCTGTGATCATCATGGATTTGCTCATGAGATATTATAATCTGAATAGCATGCCTTTTTCCATCCAAAGACCAATATTTACTTTCCTATATGCAGGTTGTATTTCTTTCCATCGATAATGAATAGAATGAACGGGCCAAACTTATTTTCGGAAGGAAGGATGTGCTGTGGTGAATTTTAAGCAATGGTTTGGACTTGGTTTCCCTCATTCCCTTCTGATTAGCATAATGGCTTCTGCCTTTGCAGTGTTTCTCCTTCAGCTGGAAAGTAGCAACATCCCCTCTGTGCCCTGAACTGTGTTGGGGAAAACCAGAAGTCCGGGTAGAGAGGGATTCGGCCGGAGTATGAGAAGGAGGTGAATGGAGGTTTTGCTTGCTTATTTTCTGAGTTAAGAGTGATATGGGGAAATTAAGAGAAAATAGAGTAAGCTACCAGTCCAAGTCTACCCAATACAAGACAGAGGGAGGCAATCCGGAGCCTGCATGAATTTGAATGCTGAAATGTCTTATTACCTTGTGTTACAAAGTAAGGACACGTTCTTGGGTCATTTTAGAGAGAATCAAAGGAGAAAAGATAGATATGGATTATGACATTCTTTGCAAGTTTCCCTGAGCTATGCAGAAGGAGGACATTGGGTTTTAAACACCTTTCATTGCAGGATTTCTCTCTTTTAGATGTGACTACATTACAAGATAAGAGGGGGTTACTAGGATTACCAAGTTTTCCCACACTCTAAGTGAGGTATGTATTATATAAGCTACAGTTTGTCTTCTGGATAGACAACCTGTGGCCAAATTCTGCATGTAGGCATTCACTGATAGTTATCAGTGTGAATACAAAATCATAATCGTACTCAAAACATTGAAGTTCTGTTTTCTTTGCGGGGGTTGGGGTTCAGTTACTTGGTTCTCAAGCACGAGTTTTGTAAATTATAATGTTGAGTCAATTTTAAAAGGTTGGACATGCCTAAAACTATTGGAACTGCCAGGCGTTGTGGTGCAAGCCTATAATCCTAGCACTCAGGAGGCAGAGATAGAGGCAGGAGAATCTCTGTGAGTATGAGGCCAACCTGGTCTACAAAGCAAGTCCTAGGAAAGCCAGGGCTACAAAGAGAAATTATAACAACAACAAATAAACCTCTTCCTTCTTTTTTCATCCTCCTCCTCTTTTTCCTCCTCCTGTGCGTTCATGTATGTGTGAGCTTGTGTGTACAGAGCAGATAGAAGACAGAGGTCCATATGAGGTCTCTGTGTAGTTTCGAAAACTGAAAATAATACAAAGCAACAGCAAAAACAAGAGCAACCCCAAAAAAGAAGAACAAAACTGGGCAGTATGATTCTCCCCCGACTACTCTTTATTTTGCTAACTTCTGCTGTTATCTGAATGTAGTCTTATTACTGAAAAAGATAAGGATTGGTCTGAAAAAAAATAAACATCATATTAGAGCAAAGAAGAATACAAAAACCTTGGTTAAAAAAATGCTATTTATTTTCATATGTGCTAAGTAAAATTGAACTCTTCCTTTTGGTGACTAAAGAAGTAGACCTTAAGGCTTGAGAGATGACTTAGTTGGTAAAGTGCTCACTATGCAAGCAGGAAGTCCTAAGTTCAGATCTCTAATACCAGTGGGAAAAGCCAGGGTGTTGGAACACACCTATAAGCCTAGTGCTTGGGAGGCCAAGACAGAGGGATCCCTGGGGCTTCCTGGCCATCCAATTTAGCCAAATTGGTGATCTATAAGTTTAATGGCAGATCCTATCTCAAAAAACAAGATGGCAGACAATCACAGAAGATACCCAATATTGACCTCTGTCCTCCATGTACTCCTGTACATACATGCTCACACATATGGAGCAGAAGGAAAAAGAAAGAAGGAAGAAGATGAGGAAGAGGAAGAAAGAAGAAGCAGAGGAGGTGGGGATGATAGTTAGCGAAGATATAAGGGGCTTGACACGGATTCTGCTTAGAATCTTACGGTAAGAAATGCTTGTCCGAACAAGACTAGGAACAAACTAGATCCGGAACCAACATGGCCATGAAGGCACAGCAGATTGCCCATCAGACTGAGCCACAATGGTGGATGGAATTAGGCAGAAGTGGAAAAATGTGGAGATAACATCTTTTACTTTGAGACCTCTTTCTGTCTTCTCTGAGCATGCTTTTCTGTTCTAACCTCCAAGTTCATCCTCTTCTCTCATCCCCATGCCCCGTGTTATCAGTAGGTAACATCATCATCTTTGAGTTATCTGGTCTCAAGGGAGTTTCCTAGCTGTTCTCTCTTTCTCTTTAGCCATCTTCCAGTCCACCTGCACACTTACCTGCAAAGGGTATGTTGAATGTTATCTCTCCGACCCTGTCTGTGGCTGCCTGAACTGCTCTCAACACAAAGATGAAAGTCTAGCACAGAGGTCATGATGTGCTTGTCACCTGCCTTCCAAACCTCCTCTTGTCCCTCTCCCCCTCTTCCTTGGCCCTCCAGCTTCTCAAAGAGTATCATCCCTTCCTCGACAGAGATGTGTGTATGTGCTTCTTCCTCAGCTCTGGTCTCTCTCTCCTTGCCTCATCTCGCTTGCATTTTCATCTCAGCTCCTTCCCACCCAGCAGCCTCAGCTCAAAGATCTCTTCCCCCAGAATGCCTTCTCTGCCTTCAGTTATTTCAAATGTTTCCCTGCTCTTATTTTCATAACACTCTTGCTTTCATCCAACTAACTTACTAGTTTGTAGAACCATGTTTTGTGATTAATAGATTCAAATGGTCCCCCTGCACTTTGAACCCCCTATATTTAAGCATCTCAGTTATTTTATTTATTTCCTAT
>JABTXL010021644.1:3326291-3337947 GCA_025134845.1 Neodon shergylaensis
TCTCTCTCTCTCTCTCTCTCTCTCTCTCTCTCTCTCTCTCTCTCCACCCTTCCTCTCTCTCTCTCTCTCTTTCTCTCTCTCTCTCCACCCTTCCTCTCTCTCTCTCTCTCTCCCCCCTTCCTCTCTCTCTCTCTTTCTCTCTCTCTCTCTCTCTCTCTCTCTCTCTCTCCACCCTTCCTCTCTCTCTCTCTCCTCTCTATTTGGAAGAAGTTGCGAGAATAAAAACAAAATGATCAAAATATCTAATGAAAACCTTGACTTTTATGTTTTATTATATCGCTATACTTCTTGCTAGAGTTTCTTCAAAAAATCAAACTGAAATCCTGTGGACTAGGTGCAAATCTTGCATAGTTCAGAAAATGTCGATCTTCTTTATAACACTTAATTTGAAAGCCAATTTCCGAATTAATTTAAAAAGACCTCTGACTTAATCAAAGCCTAGTAGCTCTAGATTAGTTTCCTCAACCTGTGGGTTGCGACTCCTCTGGGAGTGGAATGACTCTTTCACAGGGACTGTATATCAGACATCCTGCATGTCAGATGTTTACATTATCATTGACAGCAGTAGCAAAATTACAGTTAAGGAAGTAACAGCAAAAATAATTTTATGGTTGCGGGTCGCCATGGCATGACGAACTGTATTAAAGGGTCACATCATTTGGAGGTTGAGAACCCCTGCTCTGTATAGTCATATTTTTCCCTTAGATCCTTCAAAAACATGGACGATTAGTATGTGAGAACCATAGAATTTGGAAGACTGTGTTAAGTCCAAGCTATTAATTATACTACTTCTATGTTACCAAACACTAACCATTTGGGGTCTCAGTCCCGCTGTCAATCATGTAAGAGGTCTGAATTAAACCAGAAACGCCTTCCGGTTCTCAGTTGTCCCGGAGATGAATGAACAACAATATAGGATTGTTACCCAGGCTCTAAAAAAAAAAATTTGCAAAAGGTTGCAAATTAGTAACTTCTCACTTTCCATGGGCCTAAACAACACGATGATGGTTGAGGCTCTTAGACTATGGTGTGAAATTAATTCATGCACCTTCTTAAGTGATACAGAGTTACTTGAGTGTGGGGGCAAATTTGGATCAATATGTGTGGCGTACTAAAAGGTTATATGAATCATTGCTTATTAACATGGTTGATATCATCCAAATTAATAGCTGAGTCCCCAGTGCCTCAATGATTCATGTTTCATTGTGCGACATGTACAAGGCCTTAGACACAGAATGTAAAGATCGGCTCCCTGTCAGAAAACCGTGTCCTTGGGGAGTGGTATAAATAATAGTCTACATGGAGTATTGACTTGCTAAGCTCTCGGGTTTGTGAAACATTTGGCTTATTATGTCTAAATCATAGATGATATATTATTTAACCAATTAATTAGGTCTGATTCTGATCACATTTGCCTGCCAGAGCTCTGTTTATTTAACATGCTTCAATGTAGAAAATGAGTCTTTGGCAACAAGCAGGAAAACACTGTACAGCCGCAGTGGTTGAGTGAGTCAGGTCCTGAGGCTACTCCAGCAATCTTCTTTACAAATCATTTGCAATACATACTGCAGGGCAAAGCATCTCACAGTGGAGAGGGTGGCTCCGGAGTCCTAAGAATCCACAGTGAATTCAAGTCTAGACTCACTCATTTGTCAGTGAAAGGGGAGGAGGGAGAACGAGCAAATCAGATATGCCCAAAATGTTACAGAGGTACCAGTGAATCAAGGATGCTGTTGCCAGTCTGTGCGTAGCCGAGAAGGGCGAAATAACAGCCAAGCAGCGGCAGGAGCAGCGCTGTTCTCAGACACAGTCACATAAACAGCAGCCAGGGTAGGCCTCCTCCCTTCCGAAGCAGCAGACTGCAGCCTGGTGAAATGCAAGGCTCTGAGGTCTGAAAATCTCCGGAGGAGAGCATGGCTACTGTAAAAGCCTTGCTCAGAAACCCCAGCGATCTGGACAGGCTCAACTCCACATTAGCAAGAGTTCCTTTGGGAAGAGAAAGGCTACCTTTTCTAGATTTCTGCCAGTAGGCAGCCCCCTTAAAGAAGATCTCAAATTACCTGTAAGAAATTTTAAAAAGGCAGACAGCTAGAACAAAGTTTTGGCATGCCTGCAGAAACAGCAGTGTCTGTAAAAACTACCTAGAGACAGAAGCTAACTGATCATTTGCCCATGGCTCTTACCTGGGAGTGGAAGGTGGGGAGAAATGGACAGTGGCCGTGACGGGAAGACGAGGCACGGTGCAGCTTGGTGAAGCCACGCTCTGACTGCGTTCTGCCCCCTCTTCATGCAGTGCTGCGGGCTGGTGCATCGCCGGCGAGTTCGGGTGTCCTATGTAAGTTTCTATTGCTGAACGGCTGCGGCTAGGAGCTGAAAATGTCACTTGTGTCTGTCTGGTCTCTGTTGCTTCTTTTGGATGCTTTAATCCCTGTGCTGAACCAAACAGAAAATCAATCATTTATGCCACGAGTTGTCAAGGCACCTGAGGTCTATGAGATTCTGAGGTCTTTCAGAGATGCTTTTGTATGTTTATCTTTTGTGCCAGGTTACTTTCATAAGGTTGGGAATAGCTTGTGGAGGGATTGTTCTGGTGTGTATATGTGTGTGAGGGAGTATCTATTGTCTCCGATATCTGTATCCATTCAAACCAGTTGATAGACTCTTTGGCTTGGAGTTTTCATATTTGAATCATGGCATGGGAAAGGAGATCTTTTTCTAGATATGAAATAATACGGAGTTTGTCAAATTACAGACCATCATTGTCTAATGTTAAATCCTGTTTTGAAGAGCTTCAGAAGAGGAGTAGATGATAATCGTCTGACGAATGACACAGCTGTTGCAATCATGCCAGTGTTTGCAACGGCTTTATCATTCTGACTGTCTCTGGGAAACAGCCCTTATTTCGTGGACCTGCTGTGTTTTCTTTTTTTTTTTTTGCAAAATGGCTGTCTGAGTATTAAATTCCAAAAGGCAGGCTCTCACAGATACCGAAGTGTCACTGTTTGAGAGGGTTGGATGTTAATTGAAATACACTGCACTGCCACCCCGGCGACAGGCTCCGAGGAAGCGCCGGCTTTATTTTCACACTCCTGTGTGCAGCCCCTTTATTTTCATGGAGCGAAGGGAAAGGGAGCAGGCGATTTATGCAGGCTGGCCAGACTGCAGTGCTGACTGGCTTAACACTGACTCGAGATTCCTGGATGCAAAACAAGTAGATAATGGACAGTGGACACTAATCAAATCTTAAGGGTATCACTTGGAAATCTGTGACCTTGGGGGTTGGGCTAGCAGAAGAGATTCACCTGAGACCTCAGGACAAGCAAGGTCAAAATCAGCCGTGTTCTAAAACACAAAATTGAGGATTAAGGGTGGGAGGGGGTGACAGATCACTACATTCCTATCAGAGTTAGATTTCTCCTTTATTAAATAATTAAGGCCTTTAAAAGCTCCTTAATTGAAAGGGTTTTAGAATTGTTGTGTGCTTGGTGCCATTTGTGTTTTGAAAGCAACAGCTGACCCGTCAGGAGTAAATGTAGTTGTGAGGTAGGCAGCCAAGATTTTTTTTTTAAAGACGACATCTACAGGCAGAGATGGGTGAATTTTTCCAGTAGAAAAAAATTAATTGATTTTTAATAAGATTTGGGAACAAGTACCATAACTTTTTCATGTGCAAAACTGCCTAAAAATAAAAATTTCAGAATAACTTGGAGTTAAAGACCTCTATTTTCATAAATTAACGAGGACTCTGACTTCTGTGGCTTTATGTGTTCCTGTTTATTTTGCATTATGAATTACAAGAAATCTAGGCTATATTTGCCTCCTGTACAGAAGGTTTCTGAACAAGGATGTAATTTATATTCTGCTTGCTTTTGCCCCTTTTCGGCGTTATACATGTAAATATGTAGAAAGAACAGACACTATATCCTGGTTTTGTGTTTTTGGAGTCATGACTAAAATGAGTGAGCACTTGTTTGTTTATAACTATCAAACTTTTTGCCCCGTATTTAGGGTAAGGAACCACAACAATAACTAGTATATGTCTGTTTTAACGACATTGTAAAGTCAGATATTTTGATCTGCTGTATGAATTTTTTTTAGAATATTTTGTCTTGGGGCTCTGTTACCCACATGTAATTCCCTCAGCTATTTAACTGAGCGCTGTTTAACCTCTGGCCTTCAGTTTCCTTTATAGATGGCCAGCACAAAGCCATAGGTAGGTGAACTCTGAAACACACAGTTCCCTTAGAGGGGAAGAACCAGCGGTGACTACATCTGTGAGTGAGACTTAGTTTGCCTGCAGAGTTGTCAGATCTGGGGCTACTCATTGAATAACTGGATGTACAGCATTTCCAAAGGCAGCCCCGACCCCAGTATTTATACTAATATATGGGGTATTCTATTGTCATTTCTTAAATATATTTTCAATTTTGGGAAATGACAATGTAGGTCATACCAGTAGTAAATTCAAACGTTTGTATATACATATAAATCAGATATCTCTTGTATATGTAACATTGTAAATTAAACGTAAATAAGATAACATATGTGCTCAATCACCCGTTGAATGACTGCATTTCAGTCAGTGATGGATTGCACAGATCATAGAAGTCTAGGCAGATAAGGATACCTGGTGATTTAGTTTGTAAGCACTATGATGTTTATACAGCTACACGATTGCCTGGTGATGCATCCTCCAATGGGTTATTCACTGCTCAGTGGTGTGTGTGTGTGTGTGTGTGTGTGTGTGTGTGTGTGTGTTCAATCTTCTGGGAGTTTTTCTTTCTTTTTTAACCATTTTCTTTTTAAGATGACAGCTTTGTTAAAGATTCCTCCTACTCTGACATTGTCTTTTAGAAAGAACGATGAACATTATGTGGGCAGCAAAGAAAGTTATACGCACGTGCGACCTTCCTGCATTTCTTCTTCTTTACCTTCCAGAGCCGTTGGTTTTCTTTGGCTCCCTTCCCTCTCCTGCTCAACATAGGCTTGATATCCAAAACTTTTTCTGTGAGCAAAGAGCCTTGACCATGGGCCGGAAGCCCTGTTTTTCTCTTTAAGACTCATGATATAAGGCTCTCATTTTGACATTATTATTTATTTTTGAGATCTAGTCTTCATTATTTTATTTATACCTAACAGTAATTTCTCTTTCAGAATCTGGCTTTATACCTCAGGAAATCCTTATGTTTACCTAAACTGCTTTGCCATTTTATTAAATGGTATAAAAACATGTCACCTGAATAACTATTATTAATTTAAACATGGAGAGCACTACTGTGACTTGAAAAACATTGACATTTGCATCCTTTGGGAGAAAGGGTTGATTCCCATTCTGCTAAGGTTTAGTTGAGGTTCAGGTGGCCTTCCATGCTCATAGGTTCCACATTTGTGGATTTCACAGCAGGATCAAAAGTCTTGAGAGAAGTCACATCTATATTGAGCCTCAACAGTCTCTTCTCTTTCTCCAGCAGTACCGTATAACAGTACCAACATTTGCATCGCACCAAATATTAGGTCATCTAAATATGACTTAAAGTTTGTGGGAGAATGGACACAGGTTACGTGCAAATCTTATCCCATTTTATATGGAGACAAACTTGCATCAATATTGACACTCACAGGGGGTGTGGTTACTAAGGACAGGTTGTATAGATGTGTAGATTGAATATGCCTTGTCTGAAATGCTTAGGAGTACAAATGTTTAAGATTCTTGAGGTTCTTAGGGTTTTTAGTTTGGGGAATATTCTCATAGACTTTTTTTTTCTTGACTGTGCATCCCTAATCTGAAATTCTGAAATGGTTCAAACTCCAGAAAATCCAGGCTCAAAATATGTGGATGAGTAACCTGCAAATCAAACACATAAGAGAGATGGTGCTAAAATGTCAAGTTCGGAGTTTAAAGAATGTGGTCAGTACTCAATTCCAGAAGACCTGCCTTGGGGCTGGAGAGATGGCTCAGCAGCTAGGAATGTGTACTGCTCTTCCAGACGACATGAGTTCAGTTCCCAGCACCTAAGTCAACCAGCTCGCAACCACCTGTCACGCAAGCTCCAGGTGCACAGAACCACACACATGAAGTTGGTTTGTTGTTGTTATTGTTGTGTTACCTTATTTTGAAGAAACTAGTCATTGTCAACACCTCTTGTGTTCACCATTGCCCACTTCCCTCAGTGGAATCATTTACCTGACAGCATCCTGGGCTCATTTTTCCTGTATCTGAGTCTTGTAGAAATGAACTCATATAGACTAGTTTCTCATCTCATTTACCCAGGTCACTTGTCCTTCATTTATAAGACAGCTCTTTGTGGTTATAGTTATAATCTTATTCTTGTGGCTATATAGTATTCCATTGTGTACTAACCCATGATTTAGTTAGTCATTCTGCTGTTGATGGGCTCCTGGGTAGCTTCCAGTTTGAGGATATTATAAGCATTATGGTTTTTAACAATTGTGATATGTAATGTTTAGGCATGTAATTCTGTTGGATTTCAATCTAAGAGCAAAAGTTTCATGTCAGAAGTTACAATATACCCATGTTTGTCTTAAGTGGGTACTAGTAAGCATTCCAAAACATTCAGTCCATTTATACTCCTCCTAGATAGCTGTGCTCTACGAGGGATCTGCCTTTCTGTTGCACCCGAGCCAGTCTTTAGGCAGAAGTATTCCTTGAGGCCTCTCCTTTGCATTTCCTTAATGACTACCAAAGTGAGGCATTTGAGCACCTGGCTATCCTTTGTGCAGTACCTGTTGCAGTATCCTGCTTTGTTTCTCTTGGGTTATCTGTCTTTTGAGACAGATTAGTGAATAAAGAACTGATAAAGAAAGCAGCAACTGGCATTTAGCATATAACACAGCACTGGGTGATGGCGTCTATGAAGAAAACTCCTTAGACTGTGGAATTAGACTTGGCATAGGTTGGGATTTTGATGAGATCGCTTATTGACTATGTTAAAGCAGAGACTTTTCTTCTCTTTTGAACCTGGTAATTATCCTATATAATCAGGATCCCAGTAGAATATTGAAGATTTGAAAGTTAAAATAAAATAGTTTGTCATCACCTGCGTTTCAACTCCTGTATAGTTATTTTGGGAAAACCTGGTAGAACTACAAGTGGACCCAGGTGATAAAACCGTAAGAGAGCAACAGAGAAGGCGGGGGGGGAGGAAAGGGGTAGGTGATTGTCCTGGGCTTGGTGGCTGCCTGTATTCATTGGTTATTACTAATCATCTCCAAAAGCTTTGCTAACAAAGGAGACAAACTTATCCATACACAATGAATCTCTGATGAGACAACATTTTTGTTAGGCTCTAATCATTTTTTAACCTTTAGAGCATTTATTTAACTGAGATCACCACGGGTGTTACTTTTGTGCCTTTTGCATGACTGAGTCATGCAAATCAGAGCTTCATCTATGATTAATACAATTCCTCATGCATAGTCTTTTAGAGTTAACAGTTGTTGCCTGCTTTTTTGTGTCAGGTTAAAGAATGGGTAACGGAATTGTGGAATATATTCACACATGTAATTTTACTCAGCTGTAAAGAAAAATTAAATTTGCAGGAAATGGATGGACCTGGTAGGTATTGTGCTGTGTGAGATGGCCCAGACTTGGACAAAAATTGCATGTTCTCGCATGGGCAGAGCCTAACTTCGAATGTCTGTATGTATAAGGATAGGGTGGTAGGAGAGTGAGCAGAGACTGTGAAGCTAAATAGGAGAGCAGGGGAAGGGGAGTGGTTTGGGGTTAGGAGGGGATTCCCCGTTACACAAAAGCAGAAGGTAACAGGGAGAGGGAGGCAAATGGGGGTGCAGGGGTGGAGAATGACAAACAACAAATCAATTTTGTTGGAAAAATGCCAGAATCAAGCTTAATTCTTTATATGCCAATAATAATTTGTAAGATAACCTCAAAGGTAGGCAAGGTGAATTGCCATGTCACAGGGGAGAAGCCATCCATCAAGGCAGTGAGCTAACTGTATTGCTACAGGGCTCAGCAGCTGCTGGTAGCAGAGCTGAGCATCAAAGTGAAGTGATTCCTTCTCTAGGTGCAGTGTTTGGTTCATCTTGCTTGAAATGTCTTCTTATGGTTAAATAATTGGATTATAATTAAATTTAATTAACATGAAGATTTTATAATGCTTTGGAGCATAAAAATCAATTGGAATTGAACTTGAAAAGAGCTCGTGTGCCACATGATCGCGGCTGCTGCTGAGTGGGACTGTTGGTTTTGTCCAGCTTGCCTTGTAATTTTTCACTCGTGATTCATGCTTTTCTAAAAATCATACCAATTTAGGGAAATCCTAAGGTGGTCTTAGGATGGTATTTGAATTCTAAGATCTGCCTTTTAAATCATATTTAAATTTAAATCATCTTGATGTCCCAGCAGGTAAAGGCACATGCCATCGAGCTGTATGACCTCAGTTCAATACCCAGAACACACACGATGGAAAGGGAGACCCAACTCCACAAGCTGTCCTCTGACTTCCATACATGCACTGAGACACACATACCACACAAAATATATAAAATTCTATAAAAAATTTAAGTCGTGTTTATATATGATAGATTTCTGGCTTTCCAGATTTGAGACATGAGTTTTAATAGCTTTTAACTTTGTCCCTATAAAGAACCTTTTGTTTGACCCTTCAAGTTTTAATTTTTTTTAATATTTCATTTATTTATTTGTGTGTGGGAGAACTATACACACCATGACACTTATTTTTTTAAGTTGATAGATTTTTTAAAAATCTGCTTAGTGATCAAAATTTATTTTTTTCTTTTAAACGTTTTATTCATTTTACATACCAACCACAGGTCCCCCTTCCTCCCCTCCTCCTGCTTCTCCACACACACCTCTCCCCCACTCCTACCCCCCCCCATCCACTCCTCAGAAAGGGTAAGGTCTCCCATAGGGAGTCAACATAGCCTGGCACATCAAGTTGAGGCAGGACCAAGCCCCTCCGTCCTTCATCAAGGCTGAGCAAGGCATCCCACCATAGGGGATGGGCTCCAAAAAGCCAGCTCACACACTGGAGATAGATCCTGGTCCCCCTGCCAGGGGCCCCACAAACAGGTCAAGCCACACAACTGTCACCCACAAGCATAGGGCCTACCTAGTTCCATCCCAAGCAGGCTCCCCAGCTGTCAGTCTAGAGTCTGTGAGTTCCCATGAGCTTGGATCAGCTGTGTCTGTGGGTTTCCCCATCATGATCTTGACCACTGTTGCTCATATAATCCCTTCTCCCTCTCTTCGACTGACTCCAGGAGTTGACTTGGTGCTTGGCTGTGGATCTCTGTATCTGATTCCATCAGTTACTGGATGAAGGTTCTATGATGACAATTAGGGTAGTCATCATCTGATTACAGGAGAACTCCTGTTCAGGACACTTACAGGAAACTCAGAGGACAACTTTCAAAAGATGGCTCTCTCCTTCCACCATCTGAGTCCTGAGAATTTAACTCAGCTTGTCTGTCCTAGCAGCAAGCACCTTTACCCACCAAGTCAACCTGACCCTTCAGAGGTTTTTGTTGTTGTTGTTGTTTTATTTTTTTTGTTTTTCGAGACAGGGTTTCTCAGTAGCTTTGGAGCCTGTCCTGGAACTAGCTTTTGTAGACCAGGCTGGTCTCAAACTCACAGAGATCCACCTGCCTCTGCCTCCCAAGTGCTGGGATTAAAGGTGTGCGCCATCACCACCCGGCTGACCCTTCAGTTTTTTAAAGTTAGCACAATGTCCTACTTTTCTATTTGCTAATTCATGTCCCTATACCTTGGATACCTTGGAAATAAGACGATCCTTAAGAAGGTATCAGCCTACATGGGAGCAATGTGTCTCAGCCTCAGGAATTCCAAATCTGAGCATGTAAATGCTGTGCAGTATAAGTACTGTTGAATGATTTAATCTTTTTCACAGCTTTACAATTTGCTTGGTGATGTGGGATTCCCTTCTGTATACTCTATATGAATCTGTTTTGTTACCATTGGTTAACAAAGAAGCTGCTTTGGTCTGTGGCAGGGCAAAATATAGGTAGGTGGGAAAATTAAACTAAATACAGGGAGAAAGAAGGCAGAGTCAGGGAGACACCATGTAGGTGCAGAAGGAGAAAGATGCCAGAACCTTACCAGTAAGCCGCAGCCTTGTGACAAAATGCAGATTAATAGAAATGGGTTAATTTAAGATGTAAGAGCTAAACTGGAAATACACCTGAACCATTGGCCAGACAGTGTTATTGTAATTACTATATTTTTGTGTTGTTATTTGGGTCTGGGTGACCAAACAATGAAAGTAGAGCTTCTGTTTACATCTTGAATTAGTAGCTTTTCTCTACCGACATTCTAATACTACAGAAGATTATAAGTGAACATTTCATGACCATTTCATCCCAGACATATAAAGGGGCTCAGATGGAGAAATGAAATAAAGTTGGTAGCTAGCCTCTTCTGAGCAGGTGAGAAGAGAAATGGTCTAAAGAATTTTCTGGGAACTGGAACCGCCAGTTGTTTTTAAGACATCCTCAGCAAGTCCTGGGTCACTCTGCATTTTTGTCTTCTCCTGAGAGAGACAGGTGGCATTCCCTAGCTTCTCCAGCTATCAGATTTTGTTAAACTAAACACACATTGGTGTTTTACAAGCACCTGTATCTCCATCACTGGAGTAGGCTTTTCTGAGGATAGAGTTCAGAGGTCAACTTCATCTTGAGGCTTTTAACTTTCAGAGACACTCAGATGGAATATTGTGAACATGGTCACTGCTTCATGAATGAACAGGTAGGTAGGACCTGGGCAGGCCTGCATAAGTCTACAAACTTGACAAATCTGCCCCCCTTTACAGCAGGGAGCACACTACCCAAAGGGATGGCCTATGCTCAGCACAGGTGAAGGTGCTCGTGGCAGGGATGGCTGGAAGAAACGATGGAATGCACACTGGAGGGAAGGTGTGCAATTCTTTGTATCATTCAGCATGCACAGTAGTCCCAGGAAGCCAGTAGGCAACACTCCCTCACCAGTCCTCATTGCATTGAAAGGACCTGGAGCCCCACAGCAATGGAGCAAGTCTCCCCAATCCTTTTCAGCATACAAGATGTAGATACCTGTTCTGAGAATGTTTTTATTCATGTATGAACCTGAAGTGTATTGGGTGATACCCTTACTTAGAAATCGCCATGTGTGTTCAGAATACACAAGAGACATGGGTGTCATAGGCACGAGTCCTGTGTAGCAAGTGCAGATGCTTTGCTTTACACACTAAGATTGTTCATTTGTACCCTTGTATGGCATGCTGTCTTAGGTTTCCCTCTCATCACTGTCATTTCCACCTCCACCACATTGGCAGTTAAAATGGCACCTTTGAACTCACGCTTCTCTCTGATTCAGATGCACAGTCCTTGTCTCTGGGCTCTGACTTCAATTCTTTTTTTTTTTTACTTTTTCCTTTTATTTGTGATATGATTCTATTTGTATAAAATACATGTACATATTTTATCTGCTGCAAGGGTGTATAGTACACATGTGGTAATGTTGAGTTATATCAGTGTGGCCATGGTGAGTTATATTTCCCAAAGTGTCAAAATTTTTCTTTTCTTTCTTTTTCTTCTTTTTTTAAATTTTGCTTTTCCTTCCTTCCTTCCTTCCTTCCTTCCTTCCTTCCTTCCTTCCTTC
>JABTXL010021644.1:3337957-3360829 GCA_025134845.1 Neodon shergylaensis
TTCCTTCCTTCCTTCCTTCCTTCCTTCCTTCCTTCCTTCCTTCCTTCCTTCCTTCCTTCCTTCCTTCCTTCCTCCTTGGAGATGTTTCATCAAGGTAGGATGCAGGATAGTTATTACTGTCTCCAGAGTCAGAAGGGAGAAGACAGAAATTGCTTTGTGGCAAAGTCTGTCAATGCTGATCCGTTGCTTCATCTCCTTGGCATCAAGCAAATCTGGCTCTGTAGTTACTCACTTAATTATCTGATCTTCAATTTATCTTACTTACTATGTGCAGCATCTTGAAGAAGGTTCTGAACTTTCAGACAGTACATTTTCCCCACTGTGGGATCATAAGAGTCAATATGGACTTCAGATTGTCCCTGTGGGATTCTGGATTGGACTTAGGAATCTTCCAGCCTCCTGAAGATTTCATTTTCAACTGCTTGTACTGGCCTCTAGCAAGATATTGAAAAAGACACATGGAGAATTCTGAGCCAACACCCCAAATTGAATTAGTATATGCATTGTGATAATTCCCTTAGGGCTTCCATTCATATGCAGCCCCTGTTATTTCACTCCCAAAAAACCACAGCAACGTCCTGACCTCCCCACCTTCCTTTTAATTCTTCACCAGTATGTCCCCAACAATACTAGGCTCATACTGGTGTCTTTCCTCCTCTTAAAACCCTTGACTGGATGCCATTCTCTGAGAATTTCAGGGCAGTCTGAGCAACATACTCCTGGATCCTTCATGATCAAGCTCCTGTGAGCTTCCTTGGCCTTAACTCTGAGCACATTGACAACCTCAATTCCCAGCAACATTGAATACTATGCAGTCTCAAGGCCCTGGGCTCATTTACCCTCAGACTAACCTCAGTGGAAGCTTTCGCCCATGCCTCGTTGAGTAGCCTTATTGCTTTTACTCTTAAAGGCACCCACTCTATATATCACACTGGGCCTTTTATTTATCTGTTCCCCTATGACCTCCACACTTTCTCTCCTCCTTTTTCACTGCTGTATCCCTGTATCCCGGCAAAAATATTCAGCCCTGAACATGTTTTCAGTAGACTTAATGAGTAAATATAAAACTAATACCAGAGAGAAACTAGCAAATTCTTATTTTCCTACTGCCCCCCTCTGTTCTCATGTGTCAATGTAATATGAAATTTTCATTTTATACCCATGCAGAATTCGTCAGAAATTTATGTTATAAACATGCAAGAGCTTAGTTATAATATGCTGTTCTTGGGAATGTATATGAAATAGAAAAAAAAGGTTTGTGGCTGAAGTTTTAAACTATCTAATCAGTTTATTATAGTCTGTTTATAGTCTATTTCTTTTAAAGGTTTAGATGAAAAGAACAAGATTCCTCCCCAATAACAAAAAGCCCTTCAAATACAGAAGAGATTTCAGTTCTGATTGGAATGATGAAAATTAAAACCACAAATTGACTTTATTTAAAAACTGGTTACAAAGTAGGCAAATACTACTTTAAAAACAAACAAAAAATTTGAATTATCATTAAGTATAACCATTTAAAAATAAAAACACCCAGGCTCAAGAGATTGCTCAGTACCTAAGAACAGTTGCTCTGCAAGCGTAAGGACCTGAGTCATATCCTGAGCACTCACACAAAACTAGGCGTGGTTACAGATATCTGTACCCCAGCACTGAGGAAGAGGGCAGAGACAGGAGGAACCCAAGAGCTCACTAGCTGCCATCACCAAAACTACAACCTTCCAGTTCAGATCTTGCCTTAAGGCAAAAAGGTGAGGACAAATGGAAGAAGACACTCAGAGCCCTGTTCTGGCCTCTGTATGTACACACTTGGGTGTGTGCACCTGCCCACTCACAGACATACACCACACATACACCATACAGGATTAAATAAATGAGCCCACCCCTGAAGCAAAGGCTTAAAAGCTGCCTGTATTAAAAGCATCCCTGGCATCCTTATCACAAATAAAGGCAGCAGCTCCATTTTTCAGAGCTGTGTCATTCATCACCAGCCCCCTCCCTTACAAGTCCAGGCTCAGGTATGTAGCTGCCTTTTGTGTAGATTCGCAGCCTTTAGTCACAGGGTGACCTTTCTGCTGAATAGATCTGCTTCCCAGGCCTCCTGTGTTCTGTGTCTTTCTTGCTATTACATTGAGAGAGCAGCCTCTTCTCTGTGAATCACCAACAGCAGCGTCCTTCTGTGGTCACCGTCTTTTGTTCTTCCTTGCACTTTTGTGATATGCATGTGGCCCTTCTCCTCCCCAGGAGCAGAGGAATAAAGGATTTATGTAATCTCTGACTTCCAGACAACAAACCTTAATAAAAGAGTGGGAGCAAAGGAGCTCCAGGCTTCTGCCAAAGCACATTCCATCGCTTGACTTCTAACTTTTCTTTTGTTTATGTTTTCTCCCTCTCCCTTCTTTGTTCCTTCCCTCCCTTTTCCTTTCTTTCTCCTCCTTTGTTTCTATAATAATAATGTCACAATGAGTCCATGAAACGTCACCTAAATTCCCTACTGTCTTCCCTATGGTCTTTCACCATAAGGCTTTTTTTCATCCTGATGTCAAGAGACAAGAAAAACAATTGTTCTTATTCACGAAAATGGATCTCATCATTGTCCTACAAAGATGAGTGGGGAACAGTCTGAGTAGATGCACTGAGGTCCTAGTGATTGTGGAGTGTTGCTTAATGGCAAAGTAGACCCACTGCGTCCCTGGAGCTGGATGGTGAGCATGGCTCGCAGAGGCAGTGAACATACCTCTACCATGTTGGATGGGATGGAACTAACAGGCAGTGCTCAGCTGGGATTCTGAGCATGGCTAGCAGAGGCAGTTAACCTACTTTCACCATGTTGGATGGGATGTGGACCTTACAAAAGGTCTCTGTAAACCCTAAAAATACTTCACCCAACAAATAACAGGAAGAAGATTGGAGAGAACAGCACCCAAGTTCCCAAAATTATTTATAAGAGCTTATTTTCATTTAAAGGGGGTTGATCATAAGTGATTAATGGTTACAGTCAATTTCTAAAAAAAAATAAGGGAGATATGATATAAAGATAAATACTCTGCTTTGGTGTGGATCTTGGTCTATTGATACTAATTGAAGATCAATTTTGTTTTATTTTTTGCAGCCCACTTAAAAATGTAATGTGTAACTAAGAAAAACAGGTTAATAGTCATTTATAATAGTCAGATTTGTAGTCTTTTTAGTTAGGTTTTTTAGATATATAGAGATGTGTTTCAGTTGGCTAGATAATCTTCAACACTTCAAAGACCTACAGAATATGACATTTAAAATGTTTTAAGAAATTTGATTTTTCTTGACAATGAGTCATGTCTGCTTCTGATAGTTTCAATTACTTCAAGAGGGTGACGGGCATTGAAGAGGCTCCTTACAGAGTTTGCTAGCCATTTGGGTAAGAAACTACTCTTGCCTAAACTGCTTGATGTTATACTATATAAACTGGGCATGCAGGACCCACAGAAAAATGACTGCTGAACTTGCCTAAAGAAGGTGAGCAGTCCTTCAGGGTTCCTGCCTATGAAAGAGTCTTTTAGACATTCTGCGGGACACAGGAAAGTGACTGACAAACTGCCAATACAGGTTTAATGGCCATTGAAATTTTTTGCTTCATGGAAAAGTTTGCCAGATACTATGGACCTGTAGGCTGATGATGGATGCCTCAATGGTACAAAAGAACTGTGGGTGACTGTCCAGGGAGCAAGATGTCTCTGTCAATTCTAAAGTTTTGGAAGTTGCTTACAAAGTACTTTCTGTTTGCTTAGGTAATATTATATTTTTATGTTGTCATTGATGGAGTTAAAGACAGATAGTTATAATTTTCCTTAGTTATGATAAAAGATAAATTAGATATAAAACTTATACTCACAAAAATACTGTAACTGTGATTCTTACTTGATACCTATCTTGTTATATGTAATTTTACTATGTTAAAGTTAAAACCTTCCTTTTTATTTAGACAGAAAAAGGGAGATGATGTGGGATTCCTCACTATATGCTATGAATATGTTTTATTACCATTGGTTAATAAAGAATCTACTTCGGCCTATGGCAGGGCAGAATAAAACCAGGCAGGAAATCCAAACCAAGATATAGAGAGAAAGTAGGCAGAGTCAAAGAGACACCATGTAACTGTGGAAGGATGACAATAAAGAGTTCATTCATATTTTCTGAAGGTGTATGTACCTTATTGAATTACAATGTTGAATGTCATTAAAATTTATAGAATTATTCCAGAAACACTTAAAAAGGTATAGTGATAAGAACCCAAAGTCAAGCAATTTCTGAATTCCTTTCCAGGTCCAACTTTAGTTGCTTATATATATATATATATATATATAGTCTGCAGGGAGTGTGCTGGGAATGGACTCAGCTGGAAGAAGTTCAGACTAGACACCGTAACAATGATAGCTCCTTTCTAAGATGTCTTATTAACCTGCAACTGTAAAGGGATTATAGGTGGTGAAAATGATTAGGATGACTTTTTTTTACTGTTTCTTTTTATTTACTTATTTATTTATTTATTTATTTATTTATTAAAGATTTCTGCCTCCTCCCCACCACTGCCTCCCATTTCCCTCCTCCTCCCCCAATCAAGTCCCCCTCCCTCATCAACCCAAAGAGCAATCAGGGTTCCCTGCCCTGTGGGAAGTCCAAGGACCTCCCACCTCCATCCAGGTCTAGTAAGGTAAGCATCCAAACTGCCTAGGCTCCCCCAAAGCCAGTACGTGCAGTAGGATCAAAAACCCATTGCCATTGTTCTTGAGGTCTCAGTAGTCCTCATTGTCCACTGTGTTCAGCGAGTCTGGTTTTATCCCAGGCTTTTTCAGATCCAGGCCAGCTGGCCTTGGTGAGTTCCCAATAGAGCATCCCCATTGTCTCAGTGTGTGGGTGCACCCCTCGTGGTCCTGAGTTTCTTGCTTGTGCTCTCTCTCCTTCTGCTCCTGATTTGGACCTTGAGATTTCTGTCCAGTGCTCCAATGTGGGTCTCTGTCTCTGCTCAACTATGTTCATAGCAGCATTGTTTGTAATAGCCAGAACCTGGAAACAACCTAGATGCCCGTCAATGGAAGAATGGATGAAGAAAGTATGGAATATATATATATATATATTAGAGTACTACTCAGCAGTAAAATCAAGGACTTCTTGAATTTTGCATGCAAATAGACGGAAATAGAAAACACTATCCTGAGTGAGGTAAGCCAGACCCAAAAAGAGGAACATGGGATGTACTCACTCATATTTGGTTTCTAGCCATAAATAAAGGACATTGAGCCTGTGATTAGTGATCCCAGAGAAGCTAAATAAGAAGGGGAACCCAAAGAAAAACATATAGGCATCCTCTTGAATATTAACCTTCATCAGGCGATGAAAGGAGACAGAGACATAGGATGACTTTTATAGGTGTCTGATGGGCTGTGCTTTTCCAAAACTCATTGGTAACTTTTAATAGATCAAGATCAACTTTGCCTCAAATTTATTAACTAGCATACTTTAAAAACTTTTGTTCGTACATGTGTTTGTGTGTTGCACACATGTGTTCTGTTTTTATGTGGGTGTGCATGCATTTTTGTGGAGGCCAGAAGTCTGGGGTCATTATCTCCTTCTATTGTTCTCCACCATATTCTTTGTTTGCTGTTGTTCTTACATTATTTGCTTTGTGAGGAGCACACATGCCACACCATGTAATTGAAGGTCATTGGGAGAACCATAGTTGGTTATCCCAGGTCTCAGATGGAACTCAGTTTGTGACTTCTGGCAGCAGTCACCTTCACCAGATGAACTGTGTCCCCAGGATTTCCACCGTGTGTATGTGTGTGTGTGTGTTAGAATGGATCCCACTATGTAGCCCTTGTTAACCTTGAACTCACAGAAACTGACTTCTATTTCGTGATGGTTAGTATTAAAAATATACACTACCATATGCAGCTTCTATCTAGTGCTTTTGGTAAAGAGTCCCTCACTGAACCTGGGGCTCACAATTTGATGAGATTAGGCGTCTCTCCAGCTCTAAGGACCTTTGTATCTCCAGCTCCCCAAAATAAGAATTATGGATGCACAGCTCCACGCCAGCTTTTATGTGGGTATTGTGGATTGAACTCGGGTCCTTGGGCTTATGTGACAAACACTTTACCCACTGAACTGTCACCCTCATTCTACCCAGTAATGAAAGTAAATTTCAGTCTTAGAAAGAAGGCAGAGAGGTGAAATAGGAGAACTATGAAAACACTCTGTGATGTTTTCAGAATATCTAACAGCACATCTCAGCACCTGTGCTGTTCTGAGAGTTGCTGAAAATTAATTAAATGATGATTTAAAAAATATTACATTTATTTAGTGTGGGTGTCTGTGTCTGCGTATGGGCATGTATGTGCCATGCCATGGATGGGTGTTCAGAGGACAGCTGGCTGGAGTTGGTTATGTCCTTCTACCACGTGGATCTCAGAGATCAGACTTGGAACAAGCACCTATACTTACTAAAACCATCTTTAATATTGATTTAATAACACAAAAATTCTACAACCAGCCTATTTATGCCTGTACCACAGATCTGATAAAGCAACAATAGGCATTATTATAATGTATTAACTCTAGGCATGGTTGACCTTTGAAATTTCGTCTGGTTGCAGATAGTGAGACACAAGGTCAGAACTTCCCTGCATCATAATGTTTCCTGGTGAGTCACAAATATACTAAAAAAGAAATCCATGTTTTGTTTTGTTTTGTTTCTCCCCTCGTACAGTACACACCTCCACCTTAATTAAAGTCATGCGGTTTTGTTTTGTTTCCCTCTTACAGTATACACCTCCGCCTTAATCAAAGTCATGTTGTTTTGTTTTTTCCTTGACGACTCCTGGTCATTCTTTGCAAAGCAGTCAATCTAAGACAATTCCCATCTCTGATTGTAATCAACTCTTTACCATTTGGAATCAATAGAACTTTAATTTCTGCAACCCCAAGGCATGAACATTTTGAAATGAATCTCTTAGCTCCAGTGTCAATCCATCCCTGCTCCAGAGTACTTCTCTGATGTTTCTCTTTTTCTTCTCTGAAAGATTTATTGTATTCTTTTCCTTACCCAACTTAACTGTGTTCTGGTGATTGGCAGTGCAATCAGATCAAAGAACACCCGTATGAAACACACTGAATTCCATTTGCCCTTCGTCTCATGAAAATAAGATGCCAAGTTGGCATTTTCCCCCCAACCTTCTGCCCTAGAGTTTCCTGGTTGATTGGGTTTCATGTTGCCTGTGTTTTTCAGGCCTTGATGAGAACCCATCTTCATGGGTCCTTTTATACAGGCATTAAGTTGGTCAGCCAGACACATGATCTCTCTGATAGCTCTGCTCCACAGCTGTCTGAGTCAAGGCCAGTGACTGAGACATGCTAGCTTCCATCCATGTGACTGCATGTGCTTCTTATCTGCCAGACCTGCGGTGATTCAGGTACACACAGTGATGAGGCATCTACTAGCTCCTGTAATTCATTTGGCAATGCTATCCTCTGGGTGGCTGCACTTCTTCCTGAAGGATTAAAGCTAACTTCACAGTCCAATAGATTGCAGACATGTTCTGAATAGCAGCCTCTAGTTGGTGGTTCTCAACCTGTGGATTGCGACCCTTGGGAGTCAGACAAGTCTTTCACGGGCGTCGCTTAAGACCATCTGCTTATCAGGTACTTACATTATGATTCATAACAATAGCAAAATTGCAGTTAGGAAGGACAAACGAAACTAATTTTGTGGTTGGAGGTCACCACAGCATGAGGAACTGTATTAAGGGTCCCAGCATTTGAAAGGTTGAGAAGCACTGGTCTAGATGATGATGTAAGATTGCTCATGGGAGATTGATTATTCTCAGTAAGACAGTTGGCATGCAAAGGCAGCATCAGGTGTGTGTTCTCACATGCAATTCATTGTGATCATAAATGTCTCTTCATTTTAAATAGTGGTCTCTTTTTATAAATACAGACTGCCTTAGTAAGTACTTTATCAACAGCTTTTAAGTGGCTGGGTAGACCAACATACCCCAATTCAGAGTAAAGTTTTATCATCCATTGTATTAATAATATGAGTCAATATGTCTAGTTTCAAAATAAATTAACTACAGCTATACTGTGAAATTTTGCTCAGATTAAATGAAGGACTTCTGTTTCCATTTTTGCTTCTTATTTGCCAACCCTTCAGACATTTCAATGTCAAAGTGTCAAGACTTATTTTGTAGTGATTTCAAACAATAAATCAAAAGTTCAGAGCCTCTGCATCTCATGCATTGTTTTCAGCTTCATATGCTATAAAAGACTAGAACTGTGTAAATTCTGAGCAAAAAGGCAGATTTCAGAGAATTTCACAAAAAGTCAACTTCAAAACAAAGCACGAAGCTGATATGAGCAACACGAAGTGAATGACTGTCAGTCTCATTGAAAATGTCAGGCGTGTCACTTTCTATCACATCGCATCTCCTGGCTCTTTGGGTTCTCACAAATCTTTAAATAAGGCCCCGTCACTTGTGAGGACTGCAGGGCTTCTACATTCTTTCAACCAGTGGGACAAGCTCTATTAAGACATGGGGGAAAAAAGAAGAAGAAAAGGAAAAAGGTCATCGGAGGAGATGAGAGAGAATGCCCACTGCTAACATGAATCTAAATGGTATGTCATGGCAAATCAGTTCAAGGCTGAGATGAAATGCAGGATAGGAGACTCACCCAACAAGAGCAAGACAAGCATGAGATCTGGGGATTTCAAGGAAGGACTTGGTTCATTTGTAACTTTGTGATGTTTGTGTTTATTCATTTAATCAATAGCTACTTAGCACCCGGGCCATACCAGACACAGTTTTTCTTGTGACTTTGAAAACCATCCTAGCTTCCCCAGGAAAAGCATAGTGAGAACCCACACTACAGTGACCCTGACTATCTTGTTTCCTTTCTTTTATTTTTTTCCAAGATAGGGTCTCACTATGTAGCCATGGCTGTCATGAGCTCACTCTGTGGACCAGGCTTAACAGAGCTCAGACTGCCTCTGCCTCCCTAGTGCTGGGATTCAAGACAGGTACCCTCCGCCAGGAGGTAATCTTGTTTTCAATCCATTGCCTTTGAGTCCTGAGTAGAACTGTTAGGCCGACATACAGGCAACTTGAGAAACAGTTTCCTATAGCCAACTGTAACATGGAAGTCTTTTCACATCTAATTTTGCATTAGGTCCTGGATTAAAGTTGAGTAATCATGGTATTATCTGGAAATGGTTAGATTCTGGAATCAAAAGATTACTTCCTTTCTTGTTGTTCTTTGGGTTTTTAAATTTTGTTTATATTCTTTTAGTTTTTCTTATCCCTTTTTAGTTCTTTAAAACATGGTCACATATGTAGTCCAAACTGGTCTGAAATTCACTGAGAATGGCCTTGAGTTCAGCATCTCCATGCTGACAGCCCGACTCTGAGAACTGGGGTTACAGGCGCCTAACACCATATTCCACTAAATAGTGCTGTTTCTATACACATTCATTTCAAACCCGACTATGTTACTAATCTATATACATACATATACATACACACATACATACATATACATACATACATTATATATATGTATATGTATATTCACACACACACACATATATAATGGCCCAAGATACAAACTCTGGGTTATGAAGAGATGAAATAAGACATAGAGCTACCCTCTTCCCGAACACTGTGAGTGTGAATGCAAGCATCCCTTCATCTTCATGTCCTTCCTGCTTACATGCAGAATATCAGGCAGCATCGAGTCTCACATGTTCCCAAGGTAAAGTTCAGAGCAATGCGAAAGTCCCAACCAGCGACAGGAGCCCTTGAGAGCAGGGCAGAGCCTATGCAATAAACCTGGCGATGTGGCTTTCTAGTTTACATCTAAGACGTGATTTAGTCCAGCACTCACCATGAAAGCCAAAGCGCTCAAACTGTTGAAAATAGCCGAAAAGAATCCATTGACTTTCATATTACTTTTGGGTCTCTGAATTCTGAAATAATCTTATAAAGAAATTGTAGTAGAAATGAAGGGATTTGCAAAGCTCTCGGTCACCGCTTTCTTAGCAAGGATATTCTGATTTAGTTGCCCAGGCAAACTAACCAAGTCTGGAAGAATATGCCTATCTTTTTAAAAGCTGTCCTAGAAATGGCCCAACAAATGGCTCTGTTCCTCTCATAAACAATCCAAAGTGCTTCCTCCACCTCTCTGGCCTCTTCCACTCCCTATCCCGTCTCCAATGGTCACTGTAAAAAAGAAGCAGATGGAGTCTATGACCTTTATTAATAGTTGTAAGTTACTATGGCTTCCTCCCTCGAAGGAACAGGATGTGGTTAGATCCTTGCTTTAAAAGCGACTGGTTAATAACGTAACCCGCATCCTTGTCTTTCCTGGGTTATATTACTACAGCATGTCTTACAAGTTCACTGGGCAGACATTTGTATTAAATTGTGTTATTTTAG
Organism: Neodon shergylaensis; assembly: GCA_025134845.1. Taxonomy (NCBI): domain Eukaryota; kingdom Metazoa; phylum Chordata; class Mammalia; order Rodentia; family Cricetidae; genus Neodon; species Neodon shergylaensis. Next base: position 3,348,421 of record JABTXL010021644.1, read on the forward strand.
CACACAGTCTTTGTACATTGTATAACCTGGCACTGCATACCAAAGTGATGAACATGTTTCTTGTCTTTGAGGAGTTCATAATCCAGCAAGGGTCAGCATTTTAGTTGGTACATCATTACACGTGAGCATAAGAAGTTTGTGAACTAAAGCTGGATCGTGGCTTTATCGGCACCAGGACAGATCATAAGCACAAGGACATGAGTTTAAGATCCACAACCCGCATGAGAATACCCAGGCATGCTGTATTCCAGTACTGGGGAGGCAGAGATGGGGAGTAACTGGGTCTCTCTGGCCAGTCAGCCTAGCTTACTTGATCTGAACACTTACAGGCCAGTGAGTGACTCTCACCTGTCATATATATATATATATATATATATATATATATGTGTGTGTGTGTGTGTGTGTGTGTGTGTATGTATAAACATAGGCCTTCATACTTAATGAACACACATATACCTTACACATACATACATGCGTCATGACCTATTGGCAGAATTTTAGGCAACACAAATTTAGGTTGCCCTAAGCAAATAAAGAGTTCTTCAAAATCAGTGATACCAATTAACTTAAGATGAATGAAACACCTTTAATCCCAGCTCTCTCAGGAGGCAGAGGTAGGTGGATCTCTGTGAGTTCAAGGCCAGCCTGGTCTATAGAGCAAGTTCCAAGACAGCCAAGGCTACCCTGAGAAACCCTGTCTTGAAAAAACAGAAAAAGAAAAGAGAAATATGAGTGAAACAATTTCTAGTCCTAATAGAACAAATGCTGACAGTTACTTCAAGTCATCAGGGCCTAACTTACCTCACATGCGCGTTTCAGGAGTACCTTGAACTGAGTTCATCCGTGTTTCCATTGCAGTTCTCAGAAATTCTGACAAAGACTTGGACATTACTAGATGACATCATTCAAAAGCATGTGCTTATGTAGACTGGCTCTGCAGGACCCACAAATCTACCTCAGATTGTAAATGCTGCCTATGTACGAACACCATAGTCTCATGTTGTCATGTACATCATGAAGATGCAATATGCCTCTGGGATTCCTATCATTTGGGAGGACTGTATAGGCCTTTTACTCTATTGATAAGAAAAAGGAGGCAGAGAGGAGCCCATGGTTAGTGATAAAGGTAGGACTTGAACTTGATGAGTTTGGCTTTGAAGTCTTCTATTAGATTTGCATACATAAGATCTGTCCTGGGCATCAGGGTCCCTTGGTGCACATTAGACAAAGGTCCTCTCTTTTTTGAGTGGACAGACTAAGAAAATACATCCCACTGGCAGGATGCAGGCTCTGCCTTTTATCTGTAAATGATCCCTTGGCTGGAGCCTTTGAGCAGTGCACAAAGTGCACAGGGCTGCATGGGAGGCCCTGATCTCCTTGGCCTCTGCTGTTTAACGACTGCATTTGCAAATTGCAAGTAGTGTTCCCTCCTTCACTCGGCTGCCTGCATTCGTCTTCACTATGTCTTTACATTTCCTACATCTCCCTTACAGAAGGGAAGCTGAGCCTCACGTGGGTTTGGGCGCTGTGGCACTGTATTTCATACATAGTTTCATTTAGCATTCACAAAAGGCCCTCATGGGAGGGGTCTGAGGCCTGTAGAATCAGAGGAATTGCATTCTAGTCCCTATGCTTTCTAAGTATAGGAGTTGGGTTTTAATCCTGGTCTGACTGACTCCAAATCTGTTCTCCTTCTCTGTTGACTCCATCTTTATTTAAATATAGCTGGTTATGAGGTAAAGACACATTGTTCATACGAGACAATTAGAGTTTAGGATAAGCATTGTTTGGATGGACAAACTTTCCCAGATAACACTGCCTGTCTTATTAATAGGTAATGCCTTGTGATGCTTAGTCCTGACATGTTTGTAGGTCATGAAGGCCTGGAGTGAAGAGTGAGGGCCACATGGCTTAGGCTTGAAGGAGGACACAGAGTATCCTGAGATGCAGCTCTTGCCAGAATATGATGCTGAGTCAGAGGGACATGGGCTGTAGCCCTGTCGCAGGCCTCTCTGCCTTTGGCAGCCCTGGACAACTGTTCTTACAAATATAGAAGCCATCCAGATGGCACTGAAGTCAGACACTAGAGGACCAAAGTTGAGTTTGAGCATTGGTCACTTAAACCCTCAGAGTTGCTACTCCTAAATGGATGTAGTAATAGTAACTGCCTCATAGGCTGTTGCCTAGCATATAGTAGGTGTTCAACCTGTTAGGAAACAGACCCCAGAAAAGATTATACTTACTGAACAAGGGAAGGTGTTTTTAAGTGTATTTTTATTTTATTTGTTTATTTATTTATCTATTACCTGCCTCTGATGGAGCCCAAGGTGAACTTGGACTCACTATGTAACCACGGTTGGCTGGAATTCCTGATCCTCCTTCTTCCACCTCCCAAATGCCCAGATTAGAAGTCCACATCATTGTCAGATCAAGATCAAAAGGCTAATGCCCGATGAGCAAAGCCTTTTCTCCTGAAGCCTCTCACAGTTCCCTAAGGCATTATGCATAAGGCATCATTCTTTTGACTGTGTTGGAACATACCATGCCTGGCTTCTCTTTATTTTTATTAATTTTTAAGTTTTTGATTAATCTAGGTTATCTGATTCCTTGTTTATTTGTTCCTCTTATCCTCTTCTTGATTTTCCTTTGTGGTGGGATTAAAATTGTACCATTTTAAACACTCTACTAAAAGGTTAAGGTTAGTTAAGCTCTGCTGAAATGTCCTTGATCGATGGGACAATCCGCTAGGTGGTCAGGTTAACATTCAGTTCTTCTATTGAAAACAATGTATTATACCAGTAACCCCGTAATCGCTGCAGGGGTTGGGGGTAAAGACAGATACACAGAGCTCAAGCTTGCTTGCCAGACAGCCTCACTCTGATCTGCGAGCTTCTGGTTCAGTCAGGCCTTGTCTCAGGATAAGACTGGGGAAGTGACAGAAGACACCTGACATCATGCTCTGGCCTCTGTGTGAACACGTCTGCATCATCACATATGTACACCACAACCTACATACATACCCACAGGGAGGAAGGATAAGCCACATACTACACACAAAGCCATACGAAGGAAGGAGCGGGGAGGAAGGCAGGAAGGAAGGAAGGAACGAAGGAAGGAAGGAACGAACGAACGAAGGAAGGAACGAAGGAAGGAACGAAGGAAGGCACACGTGCATTAAAAGGCAAATGCTGAATCACACTAATACGAAGTCTAAACTTCCATACTCTGTCTGCAAACTGAGCCCAGAAGGGCTGTTGTCATGTTCTCTGCAGTAAAGCTCACAAACATAAATTTGAGTTTTGTTCCTCCAGCCCACTGCTAAAAAAAAAGCCAGTATAGCTTTTCACATATTATTTTTAAGATGATGAAAATTGTTGGTTTTTTTTTTTTTTGAGCAACTGCTACGGATAAGACCATTTGCTTATTTATAGAAACAGGAAGGGCACAGAAAGAGAAAATACATGTATGATGCATTCATCATCTTGAAAAATGTCCCTTTTAGCCAGGCGTGATGAAACATGCCTTTAATCCTGGGCCTCAAGACACTGAAATGGGGGGGGCACTAGGTTGAGATCAGCCTGGACTAAAGCTCAAGGGACACCTTTGATACACAGAGGAGTCCTGCCTACACCTCTCTGCCCCATAAAAATAAGGGGGAAAAGTCACTCCTGTTGGATGACTTGAACGAGAATGGCTGAAATTTCAGAGCTAATGGGGAGCTGAGTTCTTGCTCCCATTTTTTTCCCACTGAAGGTCAAAAGACACTGGGTAGAAGGGAACTCACCTGGGCTCCTTGAGAAAGAAGCTGCAATGGCTGTGTCACCAATCACAGCGCTCCATTCCGCCTGTCAGAGATGTGGGTGGGATTGGCATGGCTGGGAGCTGCATGGTCTCTTTGAATGGCCCTTCCTGCCTGCCATAAACCACACAGCCAATAGTCATATGTCAGTGTGGCCCCTCTGACTCTGAACTGGCCCTCTGACTCACTTTATAAAGCATGACTTGATGCTGTATGACTCTCAAGGTTGGTGAAGAACTTTGAAGCTCCCCTGCCCCCGCCAGGTTTCTGGTAATGCTTAGTCTGAGGACACAGCCTCTAGGTATCTAAGTGGCATGTAATCGCAAGCTCTTATCACAGAGAGAATTCTCACATTTTCCAGAAGCTACCAGCTCCAGCCGATCTTCCAACTGACAGGCAGCATCTACTGCCAGTTAGGAGCATGTGCCTGTGTGGATGTTCACCCAGTATGTCCACCCAAGGCTTTGCTAAGGCTCCAAAACTCAGCCCTGGTAGCTCTCTGGCCATTAATAATATACCATGAATAGGTTAAAATGTAAGCCAAGTGTATACTATAGGTACACTTAAATAGTTACATTTTTAAAAAGTGTGACAGTTTTACCTATTCGATTTTGATGTGAAATTAATGGAAAAAAAGAAAGCAAGACCGAAAACTTTGAATATTTCCAGGTTATAGAAAGGAAAAGAGTTGACATTGTGTGGGTGAAACTCTTAACCATAGAAAAGCTTAGGGCAGCAGAATGAACTGTGCTGTAGTCTTGGAGACCAGAGCCTGCGAATGAAGCGGGCTGCTCTTCCTAGAGGTTCCACGGTAGAACTCACACCACTTTCCTATCCAGGCCCTGGGGGTGGGAGTGATCCCATGCTTTCTTGGGGCCTTCCATGTAGCCCTGCGGTAGTCATGTGCTCGTCTTTACCCTGGGCTATCCACAGCATCGATCTTCTGATTCTATGCCCAGTGTCTTGTTTTATAAGGAGACAGTCATAGAGGACCAAATCAGGCCAAGGATATAAGATTTAAAGGAACAGCTGAAATCAAATGTGTCTGGAGTCCCATGGTCTGGTCTTTTATGGAAGACAACTTCTAGAATATTAAGCTTCTGTTGATCTCTCCTCATGGCATTTTTTGAGATTTTTAAATATAAAAAACAATCCAAATCTAAATAAGTAATGCCTAATATTCATATTTTAATGAAAACATCAGACTCCAAGTTGTTTTATGCATTTTCAGTAGTATTACAGTACAAAATTGTTTGACCAACAATTATATTTAAAGATTTGTTGAAATTGCATAACATCACTGTATCCAATTAGTCAACAATGGTCATTGAGCAACCTGAAGTGGCTGTATTCCCTAAGGAGAAAGTGTAGTCATGTCCTCAGGAACTTACAAAACCAGGCAATGAACTCCACATACACAAACACACCCACCAGCACCCACTCACACACACACGCACCACATATACTCACATATACACATGTACACATGCACTCAACCCCACCCACACATTCACCACACACACTCATTACAACCCTCACACACCTAACCCTACATGCCACCTAAACCACACTCCTCCCCCACACACATGCGCGCTACAAAACAGCTCATGTGAATTCAATTCAATCTTTAATTTAAACAATATTTTCTATCTACTCCAATGTCTGTTTTATTTTCTAATTTTGAAATGATAAAAAAATCCTATCAATATCTCTAAGTTAAAGTATAACATCATGGTTTTCCTCTTTTGAAATTAAAGCTGATTAATACTTTCTATACCAAAAAGTCCAAAGTCATTTGAAAATCAGCCTCATGAGGTTGTCAGAGTATTGAGTATTATATGAAATACTCAGCACAGAGACCATTTTCAGTGCATGTGAGCGGTTACTCTTTCTATAGGCAGTGAATGAATACTACCGGAGTCATCAGGGATGTGAGCCCTTGGCAGGCAGTGTTCACACATATGCAGGGAACTCTGGGGCCCTCTTTATTTTATGCTTAATAAAAATTTATTCTGTAAGATTCTTATAAGGAGCCTTAAAACATAATATTGAAAATAAAAAACAATTCCTATGAATTCTTAGAAATACTATAACAGCATTGTTCTTATAAATGTGTGTGTGTGTGTGTGTAGCAGGAGATTTTTTAGAATACACTGAGAGACATGAGAGACTCAAATCCATGTCATTTGATTTCAAACAGGAGTCTAGAAAACATTGTATTGGTCCACTAAGTTTATTGAGAGGTAGTTAAGTCTTAATTTCCTACTCTTAAAAGAGGTGATGTCAGTATCAATCACTTGGGTCTGAATTTATGTAAATTAATTTGTACAGTGACTGGTATGTAATAGATGCTCAAAAAACGGGAGCCCTGCCAATTGTAGCGGTATGTGGCAGTAGTCCCAGCATTTGGGAGGCTGAAATAGGACCAGAAATTTACCCACAGCCTTGACTATGTATTGAGTTCTAAGCAAGCATAGGCTACCTAGGCTACATGAGACCCCATCTCAAAAAAATGTAGAAAAATAAAGGAAGGAAGGGCATGGAAAGGAAGAAGGAAAGAAAGAACAGATGAAAGAAAGCTGGCTCCACATTCACAGCCCCCTATCATTTCCCATGACCTCAGTTTATACACCAAAGAAGCCATCTGATAAAAAAAAAAAAACAAATTTTTAATAACATCAAAACCCACCATGCGTTTGTTCTATAGGGATTTTACTTCCAACTCAAGAGGCTACTAGACTTTGAAAGGAGAAGAATGTGACAAATCAAAGTCTTTCCCCCTTTGTGGCTTCATCATTTGCCCGGATTTCCTTTTCTCCGCCTATCCCCTTCTGTCAAGCTGCAGTGTGGTGCTGAGATGGAGGGAAGGCTTGGTGGCTGTGTGGCCTTGCACCGAGAGCAGGCCCACGCTGCTGGGATAATCCGATTTCGTCAACTCACACTAATCACTACTGATAGTAGCAAAATTTAGCCTGGATCTGCTTAGTTAATCTGGACTGACAGGGGGCAGAGGGAGGGGACACAAGGACACAGGAATAGAGGGACAAAGGCAACCCTTGCCTCTCGCCTGACTCCTGCAGCTAGAGCTTCTTCTAATTTGATCTCCTTGGGGATTTTCTTTCTTACCTCATATACAAATACACACCTGGTTGTCAGGATACCAGCCTTTTCCAGAGCAACTCCCTCAACAACAGGTACCCTGCTGGGTCTGGGAGAAGCAAGGACAGCAACGCCTACCTCCTGAGGCTGCACAGAAGGCTCTTCCAGGTGCGTCGTACCTGAGACTGTGTATTATTTATTGAAACCGAGCCCTCCGTTCTCTTTAACCTCCAGGCAGCACTTGAGTCTGGTGCTCCCAACATGGAGCCTCGGGCGGCTGAGCTGCAAGGACGGGTAGAAGTTCCTAGCTTTCGTTCTCTTTCCGGTCAGTAACTGCAAACCAGTGCCACTCAACTTTTTCAGCAAATTTTGGAGAGTACCCGGAAATGAGAGTCAAGCATCTGGCAGAAGAACAGCTCTCTGATTTGGGGCTGCTCCACAAGGATTCAGGTTTTCTCTAAGGGACTTCTCCACTCTGGTGCATATAAGGATGAAATTCAGACGGCAGCTGTGGCCCCTTTGGACTGCGTGGCCAGACTGGTGACCTGGCTCTGTTGTGCACCTTCACATGCTTTTGTCCCTGGCAGCAAAATGGGGTCTCTGAAAATGACCTTTCTGGTTACTTATGACATCTGTGTCTGGCAAACCAAGGGACTCTTTGCATTTGGGTAACAAAGACATTTGGAATATATGCCCCTTGATGTTCCATGTTGGTGAAACTGCTGTTGGTCACCTCCAGTGTCCTGCATGTTGCCATGCCAAAAACACCTAAGGGTAAAAATGTCTCCTGGGTAAGTAGATGATGCTTTGCTATCTCTTAACGTATTTTAAGCCCCAGCACAGAATGTGAGCGCACAACGGCATTTAGTGGCTCCGTGGTGGTAGGAGTGTTTGGAAGGACTCGGGAGCCTTTGCTTTAGAAAACAGTATAAATATGGGCTAGCGAGCTTCTGCCAAGTATCGCGGCATGCTTGCTAAAATATGAACTGGAAGACACAAGAGCTCTGGGCTGTTTTGGCATTTTCAAGTTGCTTTATCTTAGTATACACAGGCAGAATTTAAAATGCATTCATAGAAAGTTAAGCCTATGATTTTGAAATGTTTTCAGCTCTGAGGCCTGATAGCACAGCTTTTGAGTGGAGCCAGGGGTAAGCAGATGTTAGGGGTGGGCTACGGGTTTTCATTCTCGGAGATTATTGTCAATACGTTCTGTTCCTTTGTTTTGTTTGGTTTTTTCTTAGAAACATGGTAACAAACAATATTGCTTAATTTTGCATGCGTAAGAAATTCTCATCGGTGAAGGAACAAGTATGTCTAGAGAACACTGAATATTTCAGGAATTGCTGGCATGCAAATCCTAATCAAATTTGACTGTGGAATATTGTCGTAAGGTGGTTTCTTACCAGTGACAGAAAGTAAGTCAGACAGAGCTTAGAGTAATGAGTCCCATCTGTAAACTTGAAAAGAAAAAAACATGGTTTGACTTCCAGCTTCCAGGGTTAGTGAGCTCAGTACATGGAAATTAACTAGCGATGCATGTTCTCCTAGTCTCTAGATAAAGTTGTGTGTCCAATGTCAGCCGGGCAACTTGTCACCACACAAGTGTAGCCACACTCAGTGGGGAGTTGGTATGAAGTTGACTACGGTTTTCTTAAGGTAACTCCGGAAACATACACAATTCCATTCAAAACACAATCTTACCGCGTTGCCTGAGATTTACCAGCTATTCTTCATTTATGTGAAATAGCAAAGCAGTTGTCTGAAAGTGGTAGTTGTGTTATGGAGAATGTTTAGATCGTTTCCACTTTTCTTTGATTTTGAGACAGAGCCTCACTATTTCAACCAGGTTGGCCTCAGACATAACAGTCCTCTTTCCTCAGCTACCCAAGTGCTGGATGGACATAGAGACATGCCTGGCCAAGTTATTCTTTATAATACTTACCTAAAAGAGATATATCTTAATTTAAAACATGATTCTCATGATTATTTCAGACAAACTGACAAAGTACTTGATATTATTCATGCAAGAAACCTACTTTTGATAGTACTGCTGTTTCAATTCTTCCTTCTTATTATAATGAAGGGCCGAGGTTCAAAGTTCCTCTAGCCAACTAATAGATTTGTTTGCATTCCGGCATGGATGACCTCAAGTTTAATTCTCATGGTCACATGAGCTTCAGCACCTTCCCTTGTGCATAGACACTCAATAAGAAAGGGGTGGTTTTCAAAGAAGATCTCCCCTTCATCTGGTTAATCTTCCTAAAAGATTAATTCTCCCAGAGCAGCGGCTCCAGGATGGAGAGTTTCCCCCTGAGGACAGAACTTGAAACATTTTACAGGCCTTGACTATCCTTGGTTTGGCTTTACTTCAGCTCAATTATGCTACTATCTTTTGAAAAGTTCAAATTGTTCACTAATGATTTAGAGCCACTTATCCCGAGTAGTATAAAATACTCCCAGCGGTGGAGATAAACACGCCTCTCTCCCCGCTTTGCTACAAACAGCAAATTTGTAATTATGTGTTACATGGGGGCAGGAGAGATGGCTTAGCTGGTAAACCACTTGCTACACCAACATGAAGACTTGAGTTTGAATTCCCCAGCACCAACGTGAAATGCAGGGCCCAGTGCCACTTGCCTTACTCCTGCATTGGGGAGGTGAAGACAGGAGGACTCCTGGGGCTTGCTTGCCAGCCTCTGAGCTCTGTGTTAATCACTCAGCTCTCTGTTTAGTGAAAGATCTCTCTCCCAAAGATGAAGAGTGACTGAGGAAGATGCCCAGTGTCAACATGTGACCATTACATATGTACACATATGTGTTCATGCACCTGTATCTACAAGGGCGCCTCAGATGGATACACACACACACACACACACACACTAATAAATTTATTTCTTAAAAGTAAAACTTAGGAGTTTAATTACTGTTGCTTTACAGGGAAGACAGAAATAGGTTGGCTTTTGTGTGCTGATTGTATAATGATTCTGTAATTCTTATTACTATTATAAATTGCCTTATTTTGAATATTTAGGTACAGAGATGCTCCCAAGTGTTGACCGCTTGAGATGATTATTTTTCATTAGTTATGGTTGTTCAAAGTTTGAATGCTTTTCCAAGTTGTTCAACTGTGTGGACTGGAAGGTATCCAAGCACTTCTGCTTTGTCATTGGTCTGTTCCCACTAGACAGATTTCAGCTGTGGCGGAAGCAAGTACAGTGACACTCTCGTGCCCCTATCCATGAGCTGCATGACACAGTGGTGAGGACAGGGCGGGCTCTCTTTGTCTTTGCAGGGCACTGTGGTCCTGAGGTAAGCAAGAGAAGTCTTGGTACACCAGTACCTGGAGAGATAACACCTCCCCTTTCCTTGTGCATTCCCATGTCAGAAACTGGTCACATTCTCCCTGACACTTGCCTTGTCTGCCAAGTGATAAAGAAGCAGAGGTTATGATTTGTTCTCCTCGATGAGGGAGGGATTGTTAGGTCAGGCTGGCATGAGAATTCAACAGCTGTTCCCCACAGTGTGCATTAAATGCCTTCCACGTGAAACTGTAGGGCTAGAGAAAATAGCAGTGAGCAGATATTTGAAAATACAAGATCTCATGAAGCTTCCATTGCAGTGAGGGGAGACTCAAAGAGAAAAATCCATGAGTAGTGTGTGAGATGCCCTAAATAGATCCAACAATGAAGGGTTAGGGAATTCTGGGAACTGAGGAGGAGCTGAGAACTGGATCAAATTTACCTGAACAGAGACATGAAGAAAACAAAAGAACAGAAGAAATGCTACATGCAAAGATCCTGAGGTAGGAACAAGCTTGGGTTGTTTGAGATATGGCAATGAGGCCAGTGTGGATGTGTTGAAGAGGTGGTCTTGTGCGGACACTCTTCTCATCTCCAGGAAGTAGGCTCCACGATCCTTATCGTTGGCTACTGGGTATAAAGTGATACATTTGCTTATCACCCGCAGACCCTCTCACATTCTTAAATTATCTCTAGATAACACTTGTCATACACAATGCGATGAAAGGATTTTGTAAATAGTTTCTACTACATTTTGTTATAGGAATAAAGGCAAGAAAAGGTCTGTAGGTGTTCAGTACAGGTAGGATTTTGTTATTTTTGATCTGTGGTTGAATCCACAGATGTAGAAAGAGGAGATGAGACAGACCAATTGTACTTACAGATCGGCTAGTTTTCCCCTTTGGATTCAAAGACAGGTGTGGATGTCTCTGTTCAATCTCCACAGAATCCTTTGTTGTGAAGACATCATAGTTGAGTAGATAAGAACATTTGACAAATCATGTTACAGAAGACAAGAAGGAAACAGGGGAATTCAGGGGAGAGTAGAATGGGGGTCCCTTCTAGAGCCTGGTCATCATGAAATATCATGAGCTTCAGCTGGAGATGACTCTCAAGGGATAAGAAACTGATTATTTTTAGCATTATGTAAACAGCTTCTCACATCAGAATAGTGGTATTTTGTATGTAATAGAAATTAGAAGAAAAGTCAATGTAATATTAAAGTTCATATTGGGCAATAAGATGGTGGGGGTAAATATCCATGCTTGCAAAGACAATCTTTCCAATAACTGCCTAGGATCTAGTTAAGTACACCAACAGTCATTATAAGTCCTCTGCTTCTTGACCTACGGTCTTACTGACACTTGCTGGGGCAGCTGTATAGAACAGTTGAAAACATGGCTTTGACTTCATACCAGACTGACCTACTTTGTGGAAAAGTCACTTAGATTTGGAAATGCAAAATTAATGGAACTCCTCAGGTTCCTGACTCTGCCAACTCTCTACTGCTCTTGGACTTCTCAAGAGCTGACCTCAGACGTTCTGAACTTCCCAATATTCCAAATAGATAGTCTTCCGCATAAGTTTATAAGTATACTGCGTGTCCTCTGCTAGTGTTTTCTTTTTACTATAAACCACAAGAAATTAATAGAGTTTATTTAAGAAAATGAAAGGGAATTGTCAAGAACACAATCATGTTTGTCATAGCAAAGAGACTTAGTAGGGACTCAGAACCTTGGAACTGGTTTTCTGTTTTTCATAGAGATACTAATGCAGGCTACCATCAACACCTACCCGCTACTGTAAAACACGTGCTACTAAAACTAGCTCAAAGCCTAATGTGCTTATGAAGCCTACTGCCCAGAGACTGGAACACTGGTGCCTTCATTAAGCAGAAACTGTCCTCAGGGACCATAATCCCCCACCGTCCTTGGTCATTTGAATTCATGCACACATTTCAGCATGAAAAACTCGCAAACTGTGAAGATTCGCTATCTTCTGAGTTTTTCTTCATATTCTAACTCCTGTGATCTCGAGGTCTATCGTGGTCGATTTCAAACTGAATGGCCTGAGGTCATGAGTTACTTGGACAATGTTTGCCTTTGATTTTTAATCATTTCATATGCATATTTCTTTTCTTTCTTTTCTCTTTCTTTTCCCTTTCTTTCTTTCTTTCTTTCTTTCTTTCTTTCTTTCTTTCTTTCTTTCTTTC
>JABTXL010021644.1:3360839-3422383 GCA_025134845.1 Neodon shergylaensis
TTCTTTCTTTCTTTCTTTCTTTCTTTCTTTCTTTCTTTCTTTCTTTCAGACAGGGCTTCTCTGTAGCTTTGGAGCCTGTCCTGGAACTAGCTCTTGTAGACCAGGCTGGCCTTGAACTCACAGGACACACCTGCCTCTGCTGTTGAGTGCTGGGATTAAAGGCGTGCACCACCACCACCCAGCTCATTTGCATATTTCACAGCTTACACTCTCTCCTGGTTTTCAGACAGTAACAGTTACAGAAACTCTGCAAGGGCAAATTTTTACCTCATGTGCCATGAGCATAAGACATTGTCACAAAAAATAGTACCCTGTTGTTGGAGCCGGAGATAGTTAAGAGCGCTGGTTTTTCTTCCAGAAGACCCCAGTTCAATCCCAGCACCCAAGAGTAGCTTACAATCATTTGTAAGTCCAGTTCCAGAGATATCCAACCTATTCTTGCTTCTGTGGGCACTAGATTTACACATGGTACCCAGACATAAATGCAGGCAAAGCACCCCATCACATAGAATTACATGTTTCCTGGTTATTGTCCTCCCTTCTTCTCTTATTAATATGCCAGATGAGATGCTTGTAATCCCAACTCTTGGGAGATCAGTGCAGGAAGATCCTAAATTCAAGGCTGGCCAGGGCTACATCATTAAACATTCCCAAACCTCACTTACCATGGACGAACTCACAGTGAATCTGGGGACAAAGTGGGGACAGACAGACACTAACTTTCTTCCAAACACTCACAGATGGAGACATTTTTTCTTTCTCCAATGAAGGTTCATTTTGGTCCATGTAAACTGTTTCTAGTATTGGAAACGTGAGGGGTTAAGTACCAGATTGGCATTGGTGAACATGGATATGTAGCATTTTATAGAGCCAGCAAGAAAGCATTAAGGCTGTATTTGTTTACAGCCTGCCATTATTAATTGTTGTTATTTAATATTTAAATTTATGTTTCAAAACACAGTTTCCTTTTTTATATTTATTTATTTATTATGTATACAATATTCTGTCTGTGTGTATGCCTGCAGGGCAGAAGAAGGCACGAGACCCCATTACAGATGGTTGTGAGCCACCATGTGGTTGCTGGGAATTGAACTCAGGACCTTTGGAAGAGCAGGCAATGCTCTTAACCTCTGAGCCATCTCTCCAGCCCCTCTCACAGTTTCTTAGACATTTTAAGGGAAACAAGTCTCAAAACTCTGTCTCAAAACCAACTTCTTTCTCAGTCCGGGTGGCATCCTTCTACCCTACACTCAAGTTCCTTGCATTGCTGACAGGGACCACAACAGGAAAATGTCTGCTGCTGAGACTGACTCTAGGTCTAATCCTAATTTTACCTCCAGCTACATAATCTTGGATAAACTCCTAACCATTTGAATATTAGTGTCTTCGACTGTCAACGAGGGAAATAAACATGTCATGGGCGAGTATTTCTGTAAGTACATGCATACCTTCCTTACACTGCCACCAGCACGTGTGTGTGTGTGTGTGTGTGTGTGTGTGTGTGTGTGTGTGTGACCTCCTGCTTCCCTCTGCTTCCTAGTCCAGCTCTACCACTGTGACCCTCCCTTGGGGTTTTATTGTCTCTAATGGAACAGGCTGTGCACTAACCTCTGTGTTTACTGCTCCTTCCCACCCTTCCCCTTTCCCACCCATTCCAGATGCTGCTTCTCTCTAGTAAGCTTCATTAAGCCTAGATCCACATCGGTTTCTAGGTAGATTAAACCCCTCTCATATTTCCTCACTGTCCCTGGATATAATTAAATATTTACAACCCATCTGAACGGCCTGCCTAGCACAGAAAAGTGAAGCACCCAGGCCCAGAGGCCAGCTGCCCCCACCCCCCACCCCCCTGGTTATCAACTCTCACTTCAGAACTCTGGATTTGAGGTTGTGGTTCTTTTCTTGTTATGATACCAGGCAAGAAGCAACTAAAGGGAGAAAGGGCTTGTCATTTGATGGCATTGTCAGTCGTGGTGGGGAAAGCCTGCTGTCAGGAGTTTGAGGAAGCTGGCCACAGGTCCACAGTGTGGAAAGTGAAAACAGCAGGAAGTGAGAGAAGGCTGTGAAGCCTCAAAACTTAGTACTTGTTGCCTATTTCAGAAGCTTGACTTCACCTCCTTCTATCAATGCCCCCAAACAGTTCTGCCACCTGGGGACACAAGTGCCCTTAGGAGACATTTCACCATATTAAAATCTTAATGGAGCCTGGGTGTTTCAATTAGAAAAGCTTCCAACCTGTCAGAGTCTCTGGCCTCCAGGAGTGTGCAATGATATCCCTAGGGCTTGTGTCTGAGATTAAGGAGAGAAACGCAAGTGCCTTTGAGCAACCCTGACCTTCTATGAAGAAGCCTCACACTGGGATGCTCATTTTCCCTGGGGCCAGTATCTCTGCCTAGCAGTTCATCTGTGCTGTCACATTCATGTTTTAGGGCACAGGAATGGTAAGACCAGTTGTAACTTAGTCCCTGAGTTTGAGGGATATCATAATTTGCATTGTGTTCATAAATCACAACTGGTTCAGCGTGATCTGGGACCCTGCTTAGTGTGGGGAGTTTGCTCCTATTTACCATGGGTTGGTGTCGGCAGACTGTGAGTAATGGCTTGGTGGCTAGCTGCCTCAGACATCTGGGACAGCAGAGAGGATGTGCCACATCCTGCTGTGGAGATGACATTTCTATGCCATGCACTGTGTGGAAGAAAAGCTGGTATGATGGTCGTTGTTTAGAAGTGAAAGACTGAGGTAGTAAGGATGAGGTGGTTCCTGCTATCTGAGGAAATAGTTCTTGGTGACCCCACTGAGCTCTCAGCTGGAGATAAGTTCAGGGCTGCCACCCCCCAGTGAAGAAAATGGTAGAGAGATTCCATCATGGGAGATTGCTAATTTAGTGATGAGTAAATTTTAAAAATTGTTCCAGGAATATATTAAAACCAGGATAGTGTATAGGAATGCAGCCCAATGGTCTCCATGGAAGCTTGAGGCCCTGGGTTTCATATCTGAGAGTGGGCCGGTGGGGAGAGGAAATGCTGGGCCTGGGAAGACTGAATTTCCTCTGGAAAAACCTCGGTTACAAGTACTCTAAAGTTGGAAGACAATCATGGCTAAGTCTGTGGAGGTCACTGGCGTTAAACTATGGGGCATTTACTGCTGGCTATGGTAGCTGCAATCTCTTCAAGGATCTCTTTCTTTACATGCCGAATGGGGATCATTATAGCCAATTTGTTGATGACTGTGAAGATCAATCACAAGAATGCAAAGAGTATTAAAGATGAAACCCAGGATTTTTCCTGGCCCTGCTGCTAATGTGCCGCTTTGGTACCAATCTGGGTTCCTAAGACTGGCCATTAAAGAGATTATCTGAGTTACCCTTATCATATGTATAGCTGTAACCATGGCTTAAATTCACATTTAAATTACTAGAAATAACAACCCATGTTATGATGCACATCACAATACAAGGTGTTTTTCTTGACCTTGAAAGTTAGCATGAACAATGCAAGAAAAAAAACAAAAGGTACAATAACCTGGAGGGAATAAACGAATAGAACACCCAAAATCTCTGGAGGAAAGATAAAATTTTCCTAGCAATGAGTACCAATCCATAAGAAAATGAGTCAATTAATTTAAAAGTACATGGTTTTAGCTTTGATTCTTCTAAATTTAAAAAAAAATGTGAGATGGAAACTCTTCAGCTCTCTCAACTTACAGAGGGAACGCCCACTCCTTTCAAACCCAGGGACTAATATATTCAGGACTGAAAACATACCAGGGCTTCTGCCACCACAGAAGTTGGATATTTTTATCTTAGCACAATTTGCTAGCTCTTAGCTTTTAAATTTATGATCATCGCCATTAATTTCCCATATCAAACCAAGGGAGTGTAATTAGCTGGATTTGTTCTCTGGAAACATGAAAGCATGCACCTGCCCCAAAAGCTGGATGACAAGGTTCTTGGGTCCAGTGTGCCTGGTTAACCAAGTTCCACACCGTAAATCTACTGGGCCTCCTCTTCAAACACAGGAAGAAATTGGCTAGTTCACCTTTCCTGGCACCTGAGAAAGTCACCCAAGTTATATATGGTATTTCAGTTTGGAGGACTGGGTACAAAAATGCTACCAACTTCACAGAGTAGAAGGCAAAAGGAATATAGCAATGGAATGCTCAGACTCAGTCACATCAGGCATCCCAACCTGACACTCGGTGACTGAGTGAAATCAGTGCATGGCCCATGAGTTATGGAACAGAGGTGTGATCTGGTGACACTGGCCACTGAGGTCCAGATGTTTATCTTAGGAGGCAGGCTTTGTGCTAGCTGTCTGCATATCTGAGCAGCAGTGGCAGTAGCAGAAACACTACATATTTTTAAACATGAATGGCAAGCAGATGTGAGATAGACGTTTCTAACCTAACAGGTGCGGTACACCATTATGCAGGCTGGGTGAACAGAGACGGCCCTCTCTCACACTGATCTGTGTCCATAAACAAGCAATCTTTCAGCCCTAAAGCTCGATGTCTGTGGTCATTAGTCTCATATTTTAACTTGCACTGGATAAGGTCTAGTTCAAACTGTCTTTGACACTAATGTCCCCTCTTGAGATAAATAAAAGAGAGACTTTGTTCTTGCTTTTCTTTTCCCCTAAGGTCTTTTCAGGTGTGGAGACTAAAAGGCCAGACCTTGTAACAGTGAGAGGAAGGAAGGAAAAGAAACACATCTTGTTGCATGTCTCCGATGTCACAATTACATCCTAAGATCCAGCGGTGAAGTTTTCCCATTGGCGAGAGATTCTATAGGCACCTTCATTTTCTGCCACTTTAGCAAGGATCATATAGAACTACACAAGAGGCTGGGGGACTGCTTGTGTAAACGAGCTATCCTTCGGGATACACATTCCATCTCTGTCCTTAATTAGTTGTAGCTCTAACTGCTTAGTTTCCTGAAGCCGGGGTTCTCCTCTCTTCCATGGCATTTTATCTGTCTTACCAACTCCTGACAGAGAATTGCAGCTAAAATGATCTCCAGAAGGGGTTCTTGTCTATGCAATGTTAAAAAGTGTTCTCGTTTATGAGAATGAGCTTGAACTTTAGTTAATTTCTGAACTCACAACAGCCATGGTTACCTGTGGAAGAGCTGTGCAGGACCAAACCACCAAAATCCTCTCAGAGTTGGGGTAGATGGTCTCCAGGTATTCCCTCCCCGCCAAGCAAGGAGCTGGCTGATGGCAGCAGACGGTTGCTGAAGAAAGGAGAACCATTCTTTTAGAGGATGTGACCACTGACAGGTTTTCTATATTTCAGTGCATGGCCCCACAACCATGCACTAGCTGGATTTAGTGGGTTATCAGAAAATTAACAAAGCTGGGGTGGGGAGCACAGGGGATAGAGGGACCAGAAGAGAAGTAGATCTTATATACATATATGAAATTCTCAAAAGTAAAAGTAAAATAAAAAATCCTGCTCCCATGAAAACAGGGAGGAGATATAGATGGTGGAAAGCAATGATAAGCTCTTCCTCATGGTTTATTCCGCACTGTAAAATCACCTCTGATGGGAGTGGAGAGCAGGAAGCTTGTCCATGGGGGAAGAGGTCTCAGTCAGGGACTTTTGCGTTCTTGCATTATTGTTTGCTTCCTATTTGATTTCTGGGGTATGTCACATTTATTTGCACTAGCGATCAGGCTACTCTAGGCCTCTCTGCTGGCTATGGTAGGAATGTGGTAAACTCCCGAGTCAGTGAGGTGTTGCTCCCTGTCTGCTGCTTCTATTTGCCAGTTGCTGTTTGTTTGCTTGCATTTGCTTGCTACATACGTAACAAACTCACTCATAGAAAATAAGAAGTAGAGCCTGCCAGTGTTTTTAGACACAGAATTGCAAGTCACAGTGACATAAATAAGTGTATTTCTCTATATTCTGTGGCCAGAAATATTACCTAAAATGAGACACTGAACCACTTTTGTCCCACTGGAGAGTTGCAGAGGGTAATGAAAGGTATTAAATGCATTTGATTTCAAATATTTAGTTTATAGGATAGCTTGTTTCTCCCAAATTTTCAGATGTGGAATACATCTGCCCACGTTTCCAGTCCATGTTGTTTTCTTTTTAATTTTCTTTTCTTTTTTTTTTCAGTGCAACCTAAACCTGTTAATAACTATATTCAGAGAAGCGGTCCTGGTTGCCTAGCAACCAAGCTTGGTGGGTTAGGATGCATCAAGGCAAGCTATCAAATGCAGCCAACACAATCTTGATTTACACGGTCCCCATGCAGACATTCATTCTCTCTGCATTCTGCATGGATTTTTATTTTCAAAACAAAAATAAATCTTTCAAAGATGTTCGCTCAGTGCCGTTAGGAGTTTAAAAATGACAGTGCATGGGGTAACATTTCAATGTGGTTGAATAAGAATGAGGGAGAAATTGCTTTCTGCTCCTTCTTAATTAAAGCAAGGGTAGACCTTTTGCTTGTAGGTCATACTGTTCTTTCCACTCGTGCTTTTTATTTCCCCTGCAGAAAGATGTATGCCGTATTCCTGGAATAAGATGGAACTGCAATTGGAATGTCAACACTGAGAAATAGAATTTTAGGATTAATCATCGCAGAGCATATATTTTTGGATCTTATGCAATGGAGTGAAAAGGGAAATGAAAACAATGACTTCTGTCTTCAGATACCTCCACCTTGCCATCTTTTTCTGCTTAGCTTTCTTAATTTCCTACTGTGCAAAGTCCCTTAGAAATTAGGAATAAGAAAGGCCTCTGGGATAAAGGAAGTAAATGCTGTCTACCTCGGGCAATTTATATACTCTGTGACCAGAAAAAGCATTATTGATTTAAATTTTACATATCTCCTTTTAGTATTTTATTTATTTTGCACTTTTGCTAGGTAAACTAAGTATTGAGAGGAAAAAAGACTAAAGGACTTTGAGTCCAATTCTTTTGGAGAATAATACAAGAGGAAGCAAATCATAGGAACTGTGTTGAAGCAAACACATAAAAAACATAAAAAGTAGAGGAACAGAACACAGACTGTAAATTCGGTGTTGGCATTAGTTATAGACCTCCTTGGTTAATAAAGCTTTTGGATCTTAAGTAATAGAAAACACCGTTATTTTGTTACTACTTTGCCACCAAATAGCCATTTAAACAGTCTGTTTTCTTTTATCCTTTTATCCATAGTGGGTATAAAGTATGACTCCTTAAGGCACACTAGTTGTTCAGTTTTTGTGTAAGATCTCCTAATTTTTAAGTGTTGACTTCAATATGAACTAGAAGGCTAGTTTATATTGAGAAGGACTCAGTTAGAACTCCAAATATACTAGTCATTGTCATTTCTTATCCCCAGTGTGCAAGAGGGTTGGTGGGGAAATTCCAAAGACTTGTCACAAACTAAACATCTGCAAATAAAAGTAAGGGACTCTCAGGGAAGAGGACAAGAAACCAGGTCCTTGTTGGTGTCTGTGAGGGGGAGGATTTCAGGCAGAAAAGAAGAATGTCCTGCAGGTCAAAATTCTGCTCAGCCATGGGACATCTTATTGTCACCTTGGAAGTGCAATATCATGGGGTTGGATAGAGTCCAGCAGGAGTGTAATGAGGTGAAAAACAAAAAGTTCAAACACCAACAAATAAAATAAGGGATGTATAGAAAATGGAAGTGAAAATAGGCAAGAAGGATAACAGAAGGAAGAAGGATGATATCATGACTCGAGAGGATGATGGCCGAGCAAAGATGGAGGCATAGTAATGGATGGAGAACAAATTTCTGTTAGAGGTGGGAGCCAAAGACAGCAAAAAAGGTTTCTAGATGTTAAACAGAGGTCTCTGGAAACACTTAGAAAGTAGAGCTGGAGGAGAAGTGAGGATTCTGGAAGGAGATTAGAGGACCAGTCACTATTCAAGCATTCAAAGATATAGGAAAAAATTTAACGTAGCTTCATTAACAACAAAAATGCATGGGACTAGAGGGGTAGATCTTGGTTAAGATTACTCCTGCTCCTCCAGGGGATGTAAATTTGGTTTCCTATACCCCTATCAGACTATTCCCAACCACCTATAGCCCCGTTCCAAAGGATCTGACAGCCTCTTCCTATTATATATTCACACAGGTACATAAATAGATTAAACCACAACAAATGATTAGACAATATAAGAGATCATTATTAGAGACGTATTATTATTATTATTTGAAGTGTTTGCGAGCCTTGGGATGAAGGCAAGAAGATTTACAGATTGTTCATTTGAGATGCTAGTAAGAAAGTACAAGTCTGTCTATGATAGGAAGCCCGGGACAACAGCTCAGCACTTGGTATATGACATCCTGGGTGACACCATGGAGGAGAAATCTAAGCCGGGTGCAATGATATTTTTAAAAAATCCCATGAAATACTTCCCAACCCACTAAATGGACACTGTGGTTTGTGTTGATGGTGCCAGTCATCGTTTGCAATCTTCCATCAGTTTGTGTGTCTGAATCCCCTCTTCTCTACACACCTGGAAACAGTGGCTGGGCTGTGTGTGCTACATTGATCACTGCACACCTTGTTCCCAACACAGTGCTGCTCACACTCTCCTGCTCAGCAGTCACTCGGGGCACAAGATAAATAACAGGAAGGAATGGCGGGGGCGGGGGGCATGAATGTGATGCCATGAATGGGAAGTGGGAAATTTCCAGGTAAAAAGAACAAGAAATAATCTGGAACTTTTAGTGGAAAACATCCCTTAAATCAATGATGTAAAATAATATGACAAAAACATTTCCTTTGAAGCAGGAAGTAAAAGGAGGTGCATTGATTCTTTTCTGCCAGTAGCACTGTTCAATCTGGTAAACAAACAAAAATGGGTTATGTCTAAATAATATTCACCAACAATTCCATGTCTCACACTTCTTGAAAAAAATATTATAAAATAACAGGATTTTTTTTAAAATTTGAAGCTGGGAACTGAACCCAGGAGTCTTACATGTTAACAAGTGCTAGACCATGGGATAACATCCCTAACTCAAGTATTTTTTAATAAACAGAACTCTAGAAGTGATTTCTTGGGTTGCCATTCAGCTTCCTACAAGGTCACTTTCAACAGTTCAGCCATGTTGGGGCCCTAATGAATAGTAAGTTGGATACGTATCTGCCTGCCAAAAACAACCTTTCAGTATGCCAAGTGCCGGAGCAGCCAAGTTATGGAAGGCATAAGGTATGCTTGACACCTTTGGCTCTTGGCAAAATAAGTCAAGGATATGAATTGGCAGCTTTTTAGGGTGAACACATTGTCCCCTATTGCATAAAAAAGTCATTGGCTCGCTGAGGTATATTTGCTGATGTCAGCCAGAAAACGAAGTCCACGAGTTAATGTTTCAATATATTGTGTGTTGCCTGGTAAGTAATATCATCGTCTTTCTGTTCTGGTTGCCTTTTCTGTATTTAAGTAAAGGAAGCTGTTGTCTGATGTGGTTTTAAAATATTAATATAGTGATCGTTATCTCTCCAGATGCAAGAAAGTATATTTATTATGCAGAAGGATAGACATAAGTGGGTCTTGGAGTGGTGGGGATGAGCAAGGGATGACTTAGAAACTGAGAAGAAGACATGAAGAATCAAAACATCTCTAGCAGGTGCACCGGCTGCCGCGGATTTTTATAATGAAGTCTGAGAAATAGATATTCCCACAAAATGGGACCAAACTCACTATACCTCATCCATCCTATTATTCCCAGTATTAGACAAGACTGAGAGACCCTAAGGACATGGGGACTTATGAGGGCATGGTGGCCCATGCACTTATGAGCCGTGCTCAAGAGGGAAGGGCAGGAGCAGGCTGCTAAATTCAAGAGCAGTCAGAATTGCATAGACTGAAGGGAGGGAGGAAGAGCGAGGAAAGGCGGAGAAGGGAAGATGGAAGGGCTGATTTCTTTTATTGGATCCTCTGTGTGTGCGTTTATTTTATATTGGATTGTCTAATAATCCTGGGGATGGAAAAATGTGTGTTTTTCAACATGCACGTAACCGAATTAGTTAGACAATTGACTGGAGATAGAAAAATAATTGGAGATTAGGCTGGCCAGTTTTAAATAAATCAAACAAAGACAGTTTCTGGGACAAATTATGTGAAAAAATGTAGAGGTCTTAGTTTATACATCCAGCTAATAACCATTGAGAACCTGTCACGTGTACTGAGGATTGATGAGGAATAAAGTTTTATGCATGGGGGCTGGCATTCTGAGAGCTGGGGAAAATGCAAAACAAACACCCAGTGCAAGAGACACTGAAGGAAGTGAAGGAGGCAGGTGACAAAGGAGAATACAGAACTTTCTATGAATGGAAAGTTGGGCCTCTCTTACTGTGAGCTCTTTCCCCAGACACGAGCACTTGTTCTGGCAAGCAATCATCCCATGCATGATTCTAGTTCTAGTCTTTCAAAGTGACAGTGTTGCTGTTTGCAGGTACTCGGCTGTGTAGCTGTGTATTTTATGTCCAATTAGCTTATTTCTGTTTTGGGCAGTTCTTCAATGCTTCCTCTTTTAAATTCTAGAATTTGCCTATTGAGGTTGAATTTTGTAATTCCTCAGCATGGTGCGTGTGTGTATATGTGCATGTGTGTGTGTTGAGTGTAAATGTGTGTGTGTGTGTGCATGTTGAGGTTCGAGAGGGTATGTCCTGCGCGCCTCTCTCTCTCTCTCTCTCTCTCTCTCTCTCTCTCTCTCTCCACCCCGTATCCTTTGAGAGAAGCCACTTGTCTCTGACGCCTATAGGACCAGAGTGACAGGCACCCAGGGCCATGCCACATTGTTTACATGGGGGCTGGGAGCCAAACTCCTGTGCTCAAGCTTGCACAGCGAGCACTTGTCCCCACAAGACCTCTCTCCAGCCCCATGTCCTGAAGTCTAAGCTAACGGGAATAATTCAGTTTATTCTGCTGGAAAGCCAAAGAAAGCATGCGATAGAAAAAATATTTTAAAATTAAGTATCATGTATAAAATATGAAGATTAGTTCAATAAAACTTTAAATTTTTACCTCAATTTTTTGTGTTTTCACTATACTTATTTCTTAATTTTAGCATATAATAACTATTATTTTGTTAAAGGATATATTTTTAAATAAGATAAAATCCTGACTTTTGCACATTGAAAGAATATTGTGTCAATAGAACAACTGGATATAAACCACAAACTGCTTCCCTTCCCTGTCCAGTCTCTTTCAGAAATGTATTTCTTAGGGGAAAAAAAATCAGCTTTAGAAGCATTTACATGTTAATATGATGGGTATCAGAACAGACTTGAGGATTACGCTTAACCCCCTATTTTGGAACTTATTAACTTTGTATTATGAAAGATGAAAATTTTGGAACGTAATATATATAACAATAGTATTCTTATTTATGTACATTGCACAATTTTGAAACTGATTAATCAACAAGTATGATAGAACAAGTATGCAGAAAAGAAAATTCTCTGCTATCCTTAAATTCGACACTCAAAGTGATGGCTCCAGTCTCCAACCATCCAAGCTGTCAGTCTCACATTCTCTTTTCTGTTACGTTCTGGGCTTCCGGGTCACATGTAGCTGCTTTCTATCTTGTGAAAGTTTCAGTAGTGTATTCGTTTTTTGTTTTGTTGTGAAACTTTAGTGTTATTAATATATATGTGTATAGATGTACATATAGATGTACATACACACATATATGGTATTTACTGTATGTACTATGCTTTCTGAACTTTTGCTCTTTCTTTTTTATTTTGTTGATGTTATGTTTAGTTCTTATTGATGTGGAATTTTACTTTCAGAATGTATTTTGCACTCTGACTTTTCTTCATTATCTTTCTTGCACCATGTTAATTAGTGATAAGAAGAATATCGACCTATGGTTTGTAAGTAATTTATTCCTTTTTTTTACTTCTTATTTATTCCCTTTTTAACTTCTTATTTCTAATTCTTACTTGAGTTTCCTATTTTTATTATGATAAATATAGGTGACTCTTTTTATTAATCCTCCTGTTTAGTATTACGTAGAATTTCCAACTTAAATATATCTATATTCCTACATTTTCTCCATTTTAAAGAAGACAAACATTGGAACACTTGAACAGATTCTTATTTCTTGTAATTTCATATTGTATACATCTCCTCTGGGCTTCACATATAACAACTAAAAATATTGCTCACTACGTTTTATATTGGCAAGTATATTTTGATGTCTAACGACCTTGTCATTGCCCATTAGTGCTTTTTCATAGGTTCTTGCTCTTGTTTTATAAATGCAATTTGTTTCTTGACTCTCCTTGAAGTTACTAATCTTGCCAATGTATTTAGGTTTGAGGTGTTCCTTTATTTCTAGTTCCCCAAGTATCAGTTTTGCTCTTTATTTTTTATCTTCTCTGTTACTCTTTACCTTGTCTTTGTTGTTTATGTCTGCTTGAAGAATGATTCATCATAGAGCAGCTTCCTGAGTTTTGAAAGTTGTAAGGCTTGGGAGTGGAGCAGTTTGGTTTGGGTCACTCATCTGCCTTTTCTTCCCCACTACCAAACCCTCCCCCTGCACTTTGGAGTTTGCCAGTATTTCCTCTCAACTGCTTTGGGAGAATCCTTTGAAAGGGTATTTATAGATTTAATACTTGTATCTTTATAAAGCATATACATTATAACATATTCTCCAATAAAGAAAAACACTGGTGGTGTTGGGGATGGGACCCAGAATTCTTCCTAGGAACACACTTGACCACTGAAGTATTACACATCCCCAATCTCCCAGGGAAGCCAGTCTTATGTAGTAAATAAAGCATTCCATAAAAAATGCTACAGCTATTTATTAAAGATTTCCTCCCATTTCCCTCGCCCTCCCCCAATCAACTCCCCCTCTCTCATCAGCCCAAAGAGCAGTCAGGGTTCCCTGCCCTGTGGGGAGTCCAAGGACCCCCCACCTCCTTCCAGGTCTAGTAAGGTGAACATCCAAACAGCCTAGGCTCCCACAAAGCCAGTACATGCAGTAGGATCAAAACCCAGTTCTTGACTTCTCAGCAGTCCTCATTGTCCGCTATGTTCAGCGAGTCCGGTTTTATCCCATGCTTTTTCAGACCCAGTCCAAATAATAAAAAATAAATAAATAAATAAATAAATAAATAAATAAATAAATAATCCTTTAAAAAAAAAAGAAAAGAAAGGCACCTACTGCCAATCTGAAGATCTGAGTTCGAGTCCCAGGACCCACGTGATGGAAGAACTAATTCACACAAATTGTCCTCTGACCTCCCATAAATTAAAAAAAGCAATAAAAATAAAAAAAATAAAAATTTCAATCAGGAAAAAAATGGTACAGCTAAAAGGTTTCTAATTGGTCAATAAAGCATATAAACTTAATACTTTTTATTTAAAACACTCAATTTCAACCAGTTATTCAGTTATATATTTTAAACTATAATCAAAAGACTGATCTTCTTTTATTGGACTAAATTCTCTTAGTTATTTAAAGAGTATACTATATGAACAAATTCCTTTAGTTAAAAAACATAATTACATTTCATGGGTCACAATTTTTATGTCTTAAATTCTACATCTTCCTGGATTTTCCTACAAAAGGGTAATTCTTATCATCTTATCCAGTTATGATTACCTAAGAAGAAACCCTGACCTTGGATACCTGGCTACCGAAGTTCTTATCAAGGTCAAAGACATGATATGCTTAGCGCCTTAAGGCCTTAAGTCTTTTCAATGTCACAGCACTCACCCTCAGCCTTTGAAAGTATTCAGCTGTTTTGAATGGGATGGAGATGAGTTGTAGCCTAGTACAGTTAAATCCTTCATCCACTCTTCTTCCTAGGTATCCAGGGTTAGATAGTAATGTCTTTCTTTAGCTAATATGATGTGTGTGCTCCTCTTCTGTTTAACTCAAACACCTTTGATAAACCCTGTCACCTCCCCCTGTATTTTCTAATGCTAATATCCCAGCGCCCTTAGGGAGTCTTTATATAATATCCTTTTGAGTTACAGAGCATTTCTAAGATATTAACTCATTTTGTCCTTACATTCAAGGTCATGGTACTGACAATCATTGAGAGACAGAGCAAGTGACTGCTGACCCCTAGAGGATATTTGACATAATAAAGAATCACTTTCAGTACTAAGATGTCAAGGACACATATGGCTACAAGGTATTTAGATCAGGATAAAGCAGGCAGAGCCCGGAGTTTAGCATTAAGTGCTCAGTGACTAGCACCATTAAGTTAGGCTGTGATGGATGAAGAGCTGTCACTAAAAAATAAATTTAATAACATTATTCATAATTTGTCAGTTGGCATTATATATGCTGGTCATCTTCCCATTTGTTCTGATAAATATTTCATTGATCTAATGTTCCAAACAGTTTAGCTTTGTTTCAAGTTCTTAGCTTCAGCATTATTGGTAGTCTAGGCCAGATAATTTTTGCAGCGCTTGTAGATTATCTAACAACATCCCTGGCTCTGACTCCTTATATGCCAATAGATGCTTTCTCCAGTATCATAGCCCGAAATGTCTTGATGCTTTACCATATGGCCAAGATGAAGTCCCAAGAAGAACATGGGACCACTATTTTCAAGTTAGGCAAGTTTAAATACACACACTTAACATATACACTTAAATGTACTAACTGTATGTATGTCTCTCTCCTTCTGCCTTTTTTTTTTTGCACAACACACCAATGCTCCCACTTCCTCCCATGTTAAGGATGAGAATAAATTTAACACTTTATTTAAATGAATAAGGAACTATTAGGGAGAAAATGTAATTCAAAACTGGTAAGTCATTGCCCTTCTTAAGAGCCTTACTTTTGCTTCTGTTTTCTGATCATTAAGAGAATAGCAGATGTATCCCACTGAGGAAACTGGTATGTTCCCACATGATTGAAAGACACTGTATCCTTCTGGCTAATCATTTCAAAGAGCTGTTGCTATTTGTGGCTACTACCAAAACAATGACCCAAGGTCATCTATTTCGGATAAAGTAATTCCTCTCTACTGAAATATTCTAAACTTTTGCTGTAAGGAACCAACTTATTAGAGGCTTTTGGGTATTAAATTTAACTTGTGTAAAACAGCAAGTTATTTTTCAGCAACCTTGGAGTATTGTTTATTTTTTTTTCATTTGAGTAGTGCTGGGGATAGAATTTAGGGCTATATGCATACTTGCTGAGCTCTCTCTCACTGAGCTCCACCCCGGCTCCTTCCGGGCCCATTTACTAAGTGAATAATTGAAGATAAATATAAATATAAATGGAGTTCTGTCACATTAGAAACTCACTACTTCTAATTCCTATATAACAATCCCAACATTGTAGTCATCAGCTTTCTAGAAGATTGTTACACATGACAGTGTTACAGATGACAGTGTTGCACATGACAGTGTTACAGATGACAGTTAGAGAGGACAGTGCTTCAAATGATAGTGTTACAGATGACAGTGTTATGGACCGGACGATGACAGTGTTACAGATGATGACAGTGTTTCAGATGATGACAATGTTACAGATGATGACAGTGTTACAAATGATGACAACAATGTTACAAATGACAATGTACCCCTAGGGAAAGTTGGGGCAGCATTGAAAGGGCCATTTCATTTCTCAGCCTGTCAAAAATCAATTCTCAAGAGCATTTCTATCAATGAATTTGAGTATTAGTTCAATTCTTTCTTTTGGATGGGGACGTGGAGGATGTTCAAGCCTTTGCCCACATGGCAGAAATGACTGCACTGTTTGAGACTGAGTCTCGGTCTTACTCTCATCCTAGACTTGTTAGCCAAGGAAAGTTGGTTTTCTTACCAACTCATGTCTGAGAAATTATGAGCAGAGGAGTGAGAACATATTTAAACAATCAAATGTGACAGCTTATCTCTCTACATCTGTGGATAGGAGTGGGGGAAAATCAAGGCATTCTAAAATAAGAAAAATAACCAAACCCATCTCTCACCATTGCCTTTGGTTACTGTCTAGGACCGACTCCCTGGAGGCATAAAGCCTTCAGCACCTACTACAGTAAACACAGTAAAAAATTATGGCTTATTAACAAAAAACCTCCCAGGCTCCAATGTCAGAAGAATTTTACTACAATAGCAATTCCAATCCAATAAAAGAATTCTGTTTAATCTGGAAAACTCCTTGGAAATTGTTTCAAGAGATTAAAAGCAATAAACACTCAAAACTTATTAGTGTACAGGAACTCATGAAAGAGGTAGATATTTTTTATTGTTTTGTTTCTAAAGATTCACATGCTTGGAAATTCTCCCACTAAAAGTTATATAAAAGTTAGGCCTGATGGCACAGGCCTGTAATCATAGCTTGCTGGAAGAATGAGGCAGGAGTATTAGAAGTTCAAGGCGTGTCTAGGCTACAGAGTGAGTTTGAGGCCAGGCTAAACAGCTTAGTGAGCGCCTGTCTCAAAAAAATAAATAAATAAATGAGTAAAAAGAAGGCTGGGTATATAGCTCAGGGGAAAAATATTTGTCTAGGATTCACAAGGCCCTCAGTTCAATGCCCAGGTCTTTATACACATATAAAAAGAAAAAACATTTGAAGGTATGCATAATGGCAATTCACAGATGAGTGGGATATTTCCTAGCAAATGTTTAACATCCAATTCTTTTAAAATATAAACAGAAGATCAGTTTTATTTGTAGTGCTCACCAGATTCCACGTAGTGCAGAATTTCCCACCATCGATGAATTCGTACTCCAGTGTGACCTCAGGGGACACAGAACTAGGAGGCGATGACAGTGAGCTCAAAATACAATATTTTCAATATATGGATACTGTAGACTTGAAGAATCTCAAGGGTAGGAATGCAAATAAAAAGTAATAAAATAATTAGCAAGAAAATCAATATTATCTGTGCATTAATGAAATTTATTTAGTTATAAATTTATCGTTTAACTTTTAGCAGCAGTTGTGCTTGTCCGGTTATCTGCAGCGTTTGCCATCCCCTGGTTTCACTCCAAAAGCACACCACTGATATTTCATTTGCATGCAGACTTCCTGAAAGGTTAATAGGTATCGGGAGCATCAATTTCTAAAGTATTTTAAAGTAATTTCCTGGCTGGATTGATGTATATTCATTCACTTCTGTGAGTCAGGTGGCTTACAGAAGCTAGGCCCTCAGCATGTGACTCAGGGATAGAGCACTTGTTTAGCATGCACACGGGCCTGGGTTCCTTCCCCAGCACCAAAAGAAAGAAAGACTGAACAAGCTAAACAAAATAGGAGTTTTGTATACCAATTCCCTGGTAAATTTACTATATTATTTTATAAGTAATTTGCCTCTTCATGCATCTGTGTACCATATGCATGCCTGATCTCACCAGGCCAGAGAGTGTGTTGGATCCCCTGAAACTAAAGTTACAGATAGTTATGAAAAATCATATGGGTACTGGGAGTCAAACCCAGGTCCTCTGGAAGAGTAGTAAATGCAATATACGTAACAACTGAGCCCCCTTCGGGGTTATTTTAGTATGAAACAGGACCAAAGGGAAGTTCAGGACTGCTTGTTGATGTTGTCAACACTGAAAAATCTTTATAAAGGAATGAAAGTCACCATGGCTTGCATAAGGACACTGGAAGAATCAACAATGATTCCACTCTAGGTGGTAGATGCTTTCCCTCATAAGAATCATATACAATCAAAGGATGCTCTCAGCCCTGACAGATCTTCTCAACTTCACCCTTCCAACAATTACTTCATCACCTTTCATGAGAAAACACGGAGGGGAAAACCTGATCCTTTGACAAGAATGCTGTTTTTTGCTTCTGTTTGGTTTTTCTCTAAGGCCAAGAAAAGGGAGCATGAACTTACCTCCCTCTGTTGTTCTGTGTGCCTAATCCAAGACCATTTTGGGATTCCATGTCTTTCACAACCTACCATATGATTGATATTCTCTCCAAGTCTTCCGCACAGAATATATAACCTACAAGTCTCTGTGTTACCTACTTTTCAGTTTCTGTAATAAAATATCATAACCCAGGAAACTTGTAGACGAGAGAGTTCATGTGGGATCTGTTTCCAGAGGGACAGTGCACAATGACAGGAAAAGCATAGTGGCAGGCAGCCAGAACAGGAAGCTATGAGATCCCATCTCTTGCCAAAGAATGTACTGGAAGTGGGGTGAGGCTATAAACTCTCAGACTCCACCTTCAACAATATCCTTTCTCCAGGAAGGCTGCACCATATCCCTAAACAGTGCCACCATCTGGAGACCATCATCACCACGTATTCAGACACATGGGCCTATGGGGACATTTCTCAGACCACCATAATCTTCTTGTTAGTCACATATCTTCATTTTGGCCTTTATTCTAACAAGCATTTTTTTCCTAGCTTCCTACCCTAAGGAAACCCTTTCCTTCTTGAAAGTATCCCGCTATTACTCAGCTGCTAATATATTCATTCAACAAATAAGTATCGAGTTCTCCTGTGTCAGGCACTGTTCTTGACATTGAGAAATTAGTCATAAAAAGTTTTATTTCTTTCCTCTATTAAAGAATTCATTTTAATTGAAAGATATTGAAGAAAGATAATAAATAAAGAAAAAATGAACAAATTAAGGAGAAAGGTGTACATTTTGCAACAGAGCAAAGTCACTTCCAGATGACCTCACAAGAAGACCTTTGAGGTGAGATTTGGATGAGTAAAGTCTCACAGTGGACCAAAGTAGAGAGGAAGGAAAGAAAGAAAGAAAGAAAGAAAGAAAGAAAGAAAGAAAGAAAGAAAGGAAGAAAGGAAGAAAGAAAGAAAGAAAGACCCACTCTAATTTCTTTGATGTTAGAATATTGACTGCAGCACTAAAGGCAAACAGGAAAGGCAAGGGGCTTCCTTTTAAGGAGATCATTATTAAATTCTTCACTCTCCGCACCACAAAATGAAGATTGTCTTGGCGCATATTCTGTCACTTGTCCTAATACACATCTGTCATTTGTATACTTTCAAAACTACCACAATATCTTGAGGATTTAGTTTCTTCCCTAGCTCCTGACAATATGCAAACCAGTACCCAGATGCCAGTTTCTGCCTGATGCTCTAGTTCCCTCGCTACTCCAGGTGTATGACAGCCACAGGTGTCATTGCCTTCTACTGGGACTTTCTAACCAGTACCCAGATGCCAGTCTGCCTGATGCTCTAGTTCCCTCGCTACTCCAGGTGTATGACAGCCACAGGTGTCATTGCCTTCTACTGGGACTTTCTAACCAGTACCCAGATGCCAGTCTGCCTGATGCTCTAGTTCCCTCGCTACTCCAGGTGTATGACAGTCACAGGTGTCATTGCCTTCTACTGGGACTTTCTGCAGAAGCACATTTTTCTCTCTTCCCCAAAATCCTGACTTGTTTGAAAGTTGTAGATTGCTAATATTGAAAAATGTTTCTAAGTTGACAAAGTCCCTTGTGCGGAAATTCTGGAAATTAAAAAGCGATAGCCCCATTTTATGAAAGTTAACAGTTCATTTCAAGAACAATTCAAAGAGCTGAAAACACTAAGACAAAGTTCCAGTTGCCTTTCATGGATGAAATCTCATGCCTTAAAATAACCAACTAATGGACAAACATTTTATGGCTGTCTTTGTCGATTACCATGGTTCTCTTTACTTGGTAACATCATTAATCTAAAGATTATTTAAAGTGAAAGGTATAGAAGGGTGTATCGTTTACTGGACTTTAGTATCAAAGAGAGTGGATCTTAGACCCAGCTGTCTATGGATACTGAGTGATGACTGAATCGCCATAAGACTTTATTTCCTTTAAGGAAAACAGCATTTTAATACTACATTAATCTCTGATATCAAAAGAAATTAATGTTAAAGAAATAATGACTATAATTATCCCATTGAAGTTGAAGATAAGATAATCAAAATATTACACCAAAAGAACAAATTACTCAGATGTCTTATTTTGAATTAGAAAATACTACTGGCAAAGTCATTAAGATTAATAGACATTTTTAAAATAACATTAGATACTTGTACGTATTTTTAGGGTACAGTGTAATAAGCTGATACTTGTATACAACGTGTAATGATGAAACTCAACCTAATTACCACTGCTTTCTCCTCAAATAGCTATCATTTTATAATAGTTTTCTAGTTATTCTGAAACAGATAATAAATTACTGTGTATTATTATAATTGCATTACTATACTTTAGAACACTAGAGCTAATTCTCCCCACTGTATCTCAGTTTCTGTTCTCTAGTCTCCCTGTATCCCTTCCAGGCAGCCTTCCCAGGCTCTACTGACTGCTCTTTGAGCATCTGCTTCTATGAGGCCGATGTTTTTAGTGTCCAAAAATGTGAGGGAACTTGTGTTAGTCCTTCAGATCATGATTATTTTGAGTTATTGATTTCCATCTCTGCTGTCACAAATGACAGAATTTCACTGATTTACGATGGGATGGCACTCTCTCCTATAGACAATAGGAACCTGATGCCAATGGAAAAGAATAGAGGATACAGAAATGGATTTCTATACTTAATAACCAACTGGTTTTCTACAAGGTTGAGAAAAATTTTTTTTCTTTTCTTTTTTTTTTGTAGTACTTTTATTGAGCTATACATTTCTCTATACTCCCCTCCCTTCCCCCCTTCCACCCTTTCCCATGACCCTCATGCTCCCAATTGACTCAGGATATCTTGTCTCTTTCTCCTTCCTATGTAAATCTATGTATGTCTCTCTTAAGGCCCTCTTTGTTGTCTAGGTTCTCTGGGGTTGTAGACTGTAGGTTGGTTTTTTTCTTTGCTTTATGTCTAGAAGCCACTTAAGAGTGAGTACATATTATATTTGTCTTTCTGGGTCTAGTTTACCTCACTCAATATGTTTTTTTTTTTCTAGATCCATTCATTTGTATGCAAATTTCAAGATGTCGTTATTTTTTTTTTTACCACTGTGTAGTACAAGCAAGTGGTGGGGAATTGGATATGTAAGCTGGAGAATTAAGTGGGTTCCTAGTTCTTACAACATAAAACAACTTACTAAAATACAACAAAAATCTAAATGTAGGATTTGAAATGATTGAACTACTAGGAAAAAAAAACAAACTATAAGTACTCCAATGTGTGGACACTGACCAAGATTCTATGGATAATAAAAGCAAAAATCAGCAAATGAGATTATGTCAAATGAAGGAGCTTCTACTCAGCAGGGGATATAATCATAGAGGGAACAGAAAACATGCAGAATGGAGAAACTATTAGCATATATTATATAATAAAGTCATAAGTTTTCATATACACATAATAACTTTGATCACATTCATCCTCAAAGCTAACATTTCCACTCATGCTGTTCCTTTTAACCTTCTCAAATAGTCCTCATCCTTTTTATGTCTGTTTTTTTAAATCCATATTGCACATAGAAATTCCACATACAACATTTGAGTTTCTGGTTTGGCATCTAGTTTCATCTATTTTCATATAATTATGTTATTTA
Source organism: Neodon shergylaensis (assembly GCA_025134845.1). Taxonomy (NCBI): domain Eukaryota; kingdom Metazoa; phylum Chordata; class Mammalia; order Rodentia; family Cricetidae; genus Neodon; species Neodon shergylaensis. The sequence goes on from JABTXL010021644.1 coordinate 3,382,255, forward strand.
ATCCTTCATTTTGGTTAACCCAAATGCTCCATTAACTATGAACCTCACATATTCCTTATCCATTCATTTGCTGGTGTGCAGCTAGGTTAATTCTAGGTCTTGGCTATTGTGAATAGTTCCGTAATAAACACTATGCAAACATCTTTATGGTGTACTAACTTAGAATCCTTTGGGTCTACAGCCAGAAGCAATATTGATGGATCATATGATAGTTCTCTTTTGAGATTTTTTTTTTTTTTTTGAAATTCACATAGTGGCTGGACCAAGTTACATTCTAACCAAAAGTATATAAGATCCTTTCCCCTGTAGAATTTGTTGTTTGTTTTTAATAACAGTCATCTGTCAATTGTGCAGGGCTCACAGGTACTCACAGAGATGGAAGCAACAGTCACAGAACCTGCATAAGTCTGCACTTAGGTCCTCTGCATATGCTATGGTTGGTTGGCTTGGGGTCTGTGGGACTCCTAAGAGTGGCAGTAGGGGTGTATCTGACTCTTTTGCCTGCTCTTGGAACTCTTTTCCTCCTACTGGATTACCTCATCCAGCCTCGTTTATGCCTAGTCTTATTGCATCTTCTTATGCCATTTCTGCTGACATCCCTGGGAGACCTGTTCTTTTCTGAAGGGAAATGGAGGAGCAGCGGATCTGGGAGAAAGGGCAACTGGAGTGAGGACTGAAAGGAGTGGAGGGAGAGGAAACTGCAACCAGGATGCTTTGTATGAGAGAAGAAAAAAGGAAAAGAAAAAGTAGCAGGCATTCTGATGAGAGTGGTAGAAATCTCAATGAATTTTGTTTTGCATTTACTGATGTCTAATGAAACTGGAAATTTCTCCCACTTACTATTCATTTGTACTTCTTTTGATAACTGTCTGCTCCTTTGCCCATTTGTTGGGTGTATGATTTCTTTTTGATGTTGAATTTGTTGAACTCTTTGTATGTTTTGGATATTAACCCCCTTTTCTGGTTATTAGTCTACACACTACACAGTATGAAGACTGACTCTGAACCCTGGTGATGATTGACTTTTCTTTGTAGAAGCTTTTTAAATTTTATATAATTCTACATGTCAATTCTTGGCATTATTTCTGGAGTTACTTTTCAGAAAAGCCTTTGCCTGTGTCTATGTATTAAATAAAGTGCTTATGTTTTGTTGGACAAGTTTCTAAATTTCAAGTCTTGCGTTAAGATATTTGATCCATAATGGTAGAAAAGACAGAACTATCCATCTGACAAGAGACTACTATTTAGAGAGATACAGAGACAGAGACAAAATGTGTATGTGTGTGTGTGTGTATGTGTGTGTGTGTAACTCAGTGACCAAACTATAAATTAAAACAAATCAATTATTCTTGTTTCTGTATACACAGTAGTAATAAATTTATTAACTTAAAACTTTTAACATCTTGTCTAAAAGCACTAAAGAAAATCTTAAAGTTTTTTTTTTTTAAAGCAGAACAGAAGTAGAGAGCTGGTCAGCACCTTGACTTCCCAGAGAACTGCTTTCCTTGGCTTTGTCATTCATTTCTTGGCGTGCTCAAAGCAATGCAGTCACTTGTCTACTTTGTACTTTTCATATAAATAAAATGATACTCCATATTTATCCTCTCTCCCATTCTATCTCATGTATGTGTGTCTTTGAGTATGCATGTCTGTGTGTCTGTGTATGCATGTCTCTTTCTGTGCAAACATGTACATGTGTGTCTCTGTGTATGTGTTATGGGGTTATTTGTTCTTCATTAAGTTATCCACCTGTCTAAGATTGTTCTGTGATCTTTGTATAAGTTGACTTTGGAGCATGTACATTTTAATTTGTTAACTCTACTGCCTGTGAGCATTTGTACTTTTTCTAGTATGGAAGCTAACAACATCATTCATAGTTAATATTCCTACTGTAAGAAGTTCATGATAAGAATATGTGGATTTAGAGATTTTTGCCACCATAATACATATATATATGAAATTTTTGAGCTTGACAGATAAGGGAATGAGTTTCAACATCAGAAAAACTAAATTATTTTATGATCTAATATAAATTATTATAGCATTCAATAATTATATTCAATGGAAAAGCAAAATCTTAAGCAGATAAAACATTGCCTTTCCTTCTTAATGAAAATATTTATTTTATTTTGAATTATGCCTGTCTGTGTATGTGCTAATGTGCATGTACACGCAGGTGCACTTGGAAGCTAAAGGTTCCCCTGGAGCTGGAACTACAGACCATTGTGTGCCACCTGACATGGGTACTGGAAACTGAGCTCTAGAAGAATAGTGCATGTCCTTAATCAGTGAGCCAGTTCTCCAGCTCCTCTTGTCTGTTCTTCTAGAAAGAAGGAAATAACTGAATAGCAAGTTTCTTTCATGTTTTTAAGGAGTTACAATTTAGTATAGTTCTTATGAAATATTCAAATGAGGCAACATAAGTTCATTCCTCCGAATCTGAAAACCACTTGTAGAAAACCTGACATTGTAAGCCATGAGTAACCTGCCCACATCTTACCAACAGAACAGCACGAAAAAGGGAAAGTACCATTTTAAACATCTGTCTGCTCACATGAATGAAAACAACAATAGTCAGGGGAGCAAATGAAATTTGACTAATCCAACTTGCAAAGAATTAGTAAGTCTTGCATTCATCCATCAAATATTGATACGGCACCATCGCTGTGTTACAGCCCATCGGTGTGTTACAGGATGTAGAGACGGGCAGGCCCAGGCCCTGCTTGTGGAGAACTCAGAGTGAGAGGCAAGTGAAGGATGTTATAGATAAATATTTGCATCCCAGAGTGGCTGGTGCTGTAGAGGAACTTTCAGCAGATAATGAATGGAGGTTTTCTCCCTGAGAAAGTCAGAGACTACTTCTGAAAGGACAGGGAACGGCGACTAGGACTCAATATGGGTTGGAGTTGGCCAAAAAAATAGAAGCAAGATCCAGGCTAGAATGGAGAAGTGTTCCTGACATGGCCAGTCACAAGTGTTTGTTAAGTGTAGGGTAACAGAGAAATATACACAGAGAGATCATTGGGAAGTCAGTGAACCGAATGCAGAATGCTTTTAAATGTTACTGTTTATCAGGAGACACTGTTGCCTTTGATTCAGGTTACCTGTTTATTACTCACACTTAAAGATGTACTGCTTGCATGTGAGGGGCGGCTCCCGTGATCCGAGAGTCCTACATTTGATAGAATGTTCCACACCCATCATTGTAAATCCTTAGTCATTCTGAGCACGAGATGCCACATTGTTGTTGTGAACTTGTCCTTATAAATCTGTTAGAGTCCGGCGTTTTCATTCCTTCATTGCAGAAGGCAGGATCTAGAGAGCAAAACAACACTCTGTACATCACTTGGCTATGTAGTAAAGATGGAGCCCAAGTGACTCTTGATACCAAAGTCATCAAGCCTGACTGCTTTGTCTCCAATGTTCAAGGTAAATGAGCAGAAAACAAGCACCACTACAGTTTAATCAGAGTCAAAATACAGGCATGGTGGTACACACGTGTAATTCCACTATGTGAGACATTGAGGCAGGAGAATCAAGAATTCAAGGTCATCTTCTGCTGTATAGTGAGTTCCAAACCATCCTGGGCTATATGGGACTCTCTCGCAAAAGAATGAATACAAAAGAGCAATCTGAGTTAGCATACGAAATTAGAAAGAAAAAGGAAATAAAGCAGTACAAAAAGAAAAAAAAGAAAGATATGGATTTAATGGGTAATTTAAGAACAAATAAATAAAATCTGGCTATGGCAAGCATGATTCTGAGCAGGTAAGGAACCCAAATTAGTCACTGTAAAGTCGTCTCCTGAAGAAAATGCTACTCTGACCTCCTCAAAATTGTCTCAAGGTGAACCTGTCATCTTTTGTCATCTTTGTACAATGCAGGCCAACTCAGTGCAGATCTAACTCTTCTTTTGTAATTTATGCAAGAGAAGCAAAGGGCTCTCACTTTGTCCAGGAACCAGGAACAGACGGGAGGCTAGACATGGCTACTCCTGTGTGAGGCTTCATCAGAACTGCTCTGTCCTCTGAGCATGTTACTTAAGTCTGCACCTAACTTGAGTTCCAGCACCTGCTTCATAAGCATAGCCTACTTGGAGGAAGGGTCACCTTTAGCTTTCCTCATAGTCTTAAGGCACGAAGCTCACTCTTTGAACTAAGGGAATGTCTTCACATTTTCGTGCATACCTCATGTAAATTTGGAAGGAGAAAGAAAGTTTTTTAAGTACTTGCAAAGTTCACCCTTCTTGGAAAACTAGCAAGGCCAAATTCCATGATATTAAAGAATAACTTCCTAGAACATTCCTGATTCGTTCATTCTGTTTGAGATGAAGCCTTGAGGTTATCCCGAAGCACCTGTGGATTTCAGGGGCCAAGCAGAGACCACAAAAAAGCATGCCTATTACAGAAAGGGAGTGTTTTTCCTAAGTATATCCATTACATTTTTATAATAAAAACAGCATAATTCTCTTGTGATTCATTTCTTCAGCTTCCAAAAATATCAGCTACACCTAAATGCTGTTTTGTGGAAATAGGCACATCTGGGATGAATAAATTGGCCCAGTGGTAGTGTTAATGACCGTATTTGTGCACAATAGTCCCCCAAGGCAGAAGTCTGGGACAAAATTTCAGTGTCCCCTCATGGTAGACAGGCAAGGTTTGACATACTAGGGCCAGGGCTGAGATGAGATTCAGCAAGCCTGCTCCAAACCTTTAGAGCAAGAACTTGGGTCGAAGACATCATTGAAGACAGAGCAAAGTTGGAGCAAGTCAGCAATGCCACGTGTTTAAATCCAATATTTGGATTCTACACTAAAGGGAGCCGCACATTCAGGGTCATTGGAAGATGTCCTTCTAGAAGGACAGCTGAAGAGACCCAAGGTACATGGAGGCAGAGTCTATTAAGTCAGCCTCTGGCATCAGTTAGTAACTGTTGGGTTTTGTGGTATACATTCAAGAGATAGAATTCAAAATCTGTACAATGATGAAGCCTTTAGAGGAAAGAGGACAGTTTTGTTACCCTAAAGTCATCTTTCTCTACCTTGAATGCACATCAGGATCACCTGGGGAGCTTTTAAAACTCCACATGCCCGAGTTGTATCCCATAGCAATTACGGCAGAGTCTCAGGGGTTGAAGTCTAGGCCTTGATATAACTTTAGGTTGCCCCTGGGTCCACTTTACAGCAAGACTGAGAACGGATGGTTTGAAGTAAGATGTTTACTGAAGTACTTGTGGCTTGTTTTAGCCACTTAAGTAGCATACACTCACATTGGTAATAACTCACCATCCACTGTGGCGTACTTGAGCAGGCTTGTACTCAAGTTACTCATAGTGTGTGCAGATAACTAAGGAGCCTTGCATCGCTGTAAGGATTCAGTGCACACCACTAAAGCCTGGGACCTCTAACCAAGAGCTCAGGCTGCCACTCCGAGAGCCACAGGGGCACAGCGAAAGGAGATAAAGATGAAGATACACAGGTGCAAGTGTGCATTCTCAGGGTACATTTGTATAAAAATCTTGGTTGTCATTATAAGGATTTTCTTTTTATTCTAAATTGCCTTACTAATCCTTCCACTCAGCCATGGTCTGGATTAAATATGTTCATTCTTGGTCATGTGTAAATAAAAGATTGAGGCTGGAAAGATGGCTTGTTTGCTAAAATGCATGCCAGATAAACATGGGGACCTGAGTTCTGATCCCTAGCAAATATGTAAAAGTCATGCACAGTGGTGCACATCTGTAACACTAGAGTTTCTGAGGAAGAGACCTTCACGTACATATGTGCATACCTGCATGAACATATGATGCACACACACAAATAAAATCTGGATGTGGATACTTAAATGAATACTTCACAGAAAGATGATGAACACCCCAGAAGAATGATCCCCCAGGTCAAGCAGTTGTGAACCACATCTTAAAACTTGAATAACAGTCCCATGCTTATAATAGATTTCAAAAATTCTACAAGAAATAAAAGCAGCAGTCTCAAGTTTGTATTCTTAAAAAGAAGGAAAGCGCAAGTCATGCCTGGAGTGTTTTCATAATTTTGATTGTGCGTGGATATTTCTTCCAGAGTTGATTCCTAAAACATTTCTTAAGAAAAAAAAAACTGGGAAAAAAACTTCAAACTATGCTACTGTGGTCAAAATCAGAGAGCAAACTGTCATATTTTCTGTGGTTTATTCTGTTTACATCTCAAAAGCAGGACTGATTCACTGTCATTAGAGACGCCAGTCAAATGAAATCCCATGGTAGGAACCTCTCTTTCTTAGCTCATGGCCTTATTTTTGTGATGTTGTATGTCCTTGTAAAACTAGTTCCTTTGGGGATGGAGAGATAGCTCAGTGGTTCAGAGGACATGGATTTAGTTTCGAGCACCCACATTGTGGCTCACGGCCATCTGTAACCGCAGTTCCAGGGGTCCTCAGCAGAGTTCCCGGGTCTCTCCACCATCAGGCATGCATATAGCTCATACATATATATGCAGGCAAAATACCATGCCCATAAAATAACAATAAATAAATCTTTAAAATATAGAAAAAATAATACCTTTATCACACATTTATTATTTTCTCACAGATATTTTCTTGATGCTTATTTTATTCCATACATAAAGCTTATAAATGCACATTTTTAAATTTAAGAATTTCTCTGCAAATACAGCAAAAGGACACCACAAAGATCACATTTGTTGCTTGGTATAACCTATTTGATAGGCTGAACGGGCTAACAATACTGTAGTTACAGAGAAAGCATACACCACATCTGAGTGCCAGCACAGTTATTGAGTGTGCTCTCCAGCTCACTACATAGCCAAGCTTCGGTGTAAACAAATACCAAATGAAAGTGCAGTGAACCAAGCAAGCTTCCCACACCAACACTAGCCAAGCTATTATAAACCAACACTAACTGTGGACTTGGAGATGATGACATTAACTGTCTCCCCGCCACACACACAGAACTAAGTTATCACCCAGTCCTCTCAGGTGTCTTTCTCGCCCCACCTTTCCCAACCCCCAGTGGAACATCGCTTCATGCCAGAGAACTCTGAAGTTCAGGCAGATCAAACAGCTTAGCCAGCTAGGCTATAGGACCAACTCGGATCTCCAAATTTAAACTCACTCTACCTTTTTACTTAATGGAACATACTAAATTGCATTACTCCCAGAAAAACAATTCTGTCCACATTGGTAGCACTAAAGCTGAAATTAGCCTGGTGGACAAGCTTCAATTTATTTTATTTAAGGAAGGTACATATTTATATATATGCATCATATAAATATTTATGAACATTAACTGTATCCAATATATTAAATATACTTAATCTGTTTCACATAGATATTAAAAATGTACCTTCAAGTATATGTTATGAAAGATAAAATAGTGTGGGAATAATAATTTTACTTTGGTCAAAATGTCTAAGACTCCATTGAGAACACAGAATAGAGGGTGGAATCCAAGAATATGGTTCTGTGGGGATTTGGTTGTCAGTGATTGGCTGCTTCTCACAGTGCCTGGGATAGAACCCAGGCCTCATGCAGGCTAAGAAAAAACTCCAATGATCTACACAGGCTCCAGAGTTACACAGAGAAACCCTGTCTCCAAAAAAAAAAAAAAAAAAAAAGCAAGCAAACAAACAAACAAAACACCCTTTATGTGTCTTCTGTAATCCATAGCATCTGCCTCATACTCTACTGGCAATCTTTTTAGAGGAAGCATTCAAATATTATGTACAATGTCTTGAATTACTTAGGTCTATTCACTTACTAGAGAAAGTCATCACTGGTTCTAAGACTAGCTCAAGAAAGATGTCTAATTAATTTTAGTGGCATGGAAGGAAAACTTTGCATGCTGAATGTGGGTTCTAAGCTTCAGGAATTCTGAGATATGCTTTTCAGGGTCAAATTGACAGCAGGAACAGATCCTGGAAGAAATAACGAGGCCAAAGCATCCTCGTCCCCACCTCTTCTCTTGTTTTTCCTAGGATTGCTTAAGTGGAAACGGCAGATAAAGTTACTCAACTTATTCACCCAGTGCGGTATTCTTTTTAAATATATGTCATCCGATAATGGGCTATGAGAAACGGAGGTTAGTTTCAACTCTTTCAGTTAGCTGACTGTGCTATGCTTGAGTTTAACATGCCATCTCCAAATGATGTTTTTTTAGGGACAGTGTAAGCTCTTCGGCAGGGACAAAGAGCACAGGAAATGTTACATGAAGTGTAAAAATGTACTATTTAGTGTCAGCCTAGATCGTTCAGTGGAAAGAAAACTCAAGCGTGTGTGTATCTATTTCCATTTTTTTATTTTAACTTGGCATGTCAAATTGGTTCCTATTTTTATTTCTTGAGAAAATAACGTGTTTGGCTGTTATTTACTAAAACCACATGTGAGTCTTTGCGTGTGCATACACGCTAGCATTCTGTTTGGCAGATCTGATTCACTGTCTGGCTCACGCATACCATAATTACCCATATTCATACGCATATCACGGTCTTTGTAATCAAAGCAACACTACTGATGTAGAAACTCCCAACTGGGGTGTGAGCGAAGGAAGTGCTCCACAATCCTGGCTGATTGGATCACCAGTCTGGACTTTGAAGTCTGAACTGGTCACTTGGAGTATGTGGCCTCCAAAATTCTGCATTTTTTCCTGTCTCCTGGCAACATCGTGTATTTGTACTCTGGCTTCCACATCCCTCTCCACAAAGGTCTGCTGCTGTTTTAGAGTTTAAAACAACAATTGGCCAAGTTGTCTGGATTTGAACAATCAGAATGACTGAAGGCCTTCCCTGCCTCTGTTTACACAGGCAGTCACTGGACTGCCTACCCTCCTGGTAGCAGAATGCCATCTCTTCTAAAAGAGTTTGTGTGTTTCATTAGGACAGCCCTCTAGAGTTCTAACAGTGTTATCTTTGTCTTCCTTAGGATTTAACCCACACGAGTTGAATCTGGGACTGGGAGAATAGGGTGGGAAGCTAGAAGGAACTTGGAAAGTAGCTAAGGCGAAAAGTTGGTGTGACAGTTCCCAGGTCAAGGCACTTCTGTACTTACGGTTAAACTCAAACAGTCAGCTACTGCAGTGGCTCCTCCTCTATAGATGTCACCTCCTTCTAGATGACAGTACTCTTCTTAATTCCCCCACGTTCCCTTTCCTGTCCCACCCGCTCTGAGGCAACCTGCAGTAGATCTAGAAATGGTTAGAATTTCAAGGGCTTTGGTTCTGACTGAGAGCACCTCTCATCGACAGCTGATATGAAGAGAAGCTTCCGTCGGCTGGGTGTTTGGATCTTAGCACTGTGGACTGACCTGGATCAGTGCTATTGTGGATTGCAGAACATTAGCAGAATTCGCAGCCTTGCCCACCTAAATACCAGTGAACCTACCCACCCTTCCCTCTTGTAGCAATCAACAATGGTTCTGGACATTGCACAATGTCTCCCAGGGAGTAAACTCGCTGAAAGAAACTAACATTTCTTTGGAAACTCTGCAATGGCAGATATGTGCTAGCTGTTCTGTGTAATCTGCCAATCATCCTTTGGAGTCTGACCCCATTTTTGTACATTAGAGACCTGGGGGAAGACAGGGATAACTATTTTGTTGCTGCTGCTGTTACTTGTTATTTTTATTATCTTCTTTTCTAATGGTCAACAATAAAAATAAATTATAACCAGCAAATTGAATTTATTCCTAGAGAAAAAAGGCCTTATTTTTCCATGCACTTATTCTATAAAATGTCTATATACTTTTCGTATTCTCCTAAATCATGGATATCTAAATTGAAATTTTACCAGAAGTATGAAAAGCCAATAATTACTATTTGGTGGGGATTTATTTATCTGAATTGAAGTTTCTTTCTCCTTTTGATTCCTATAACATTGGAAAGGAATCAAATTATCTTGAATTTTTTATTCCTGTCAGTTTCAGGAGCTGCAAGCCATCTCTGGGCTAATACCCGTCACTTGCTCAGTGCAGGTTCCTTGAATGGCCAGTTTCCTGCTCTGTTTCTTTGTTCATGTGCCTGCTGTTCTTAGCTTTTTTGTTTATGATCTTCCAACCAACTCAGTACAATGTCTCTCAATCTCATTTGAAAGCAAGAGAAGCAGTAGCCCACTGAGCACATAAAAAAATAATGTTGCTTAGTATTAGAGTATTTTTGCAAGCTTGTGAAAACACTGATATTTCATGTAGAATTTCCACCCTCATCCTTATGAAACCATAAATGTTTTTCTTTTAAAACCATTTTGAGTTATTAGCTTTTCTCCATTTTTTAAAATATATTTTAGCAGCATTATAAATCAAGGTGGACTGGGCATGGAAAACTAACAACCATATATGTTAAGTTCCAAAAGAAAGACACTATTTCATGTTTAAGGTTTATTGCCAAGTATAATGCTTCCAAATTTTCAGGGTATTTCTTTATTTAAAACAAAATTTACACCTTTAATCCCAGCACCTAAGAGGCAGAGGCAGGCAGATCTCTGTGAGTTCAAGACCACTTTGGTCTACAAAGTGAGTCCCAGAACAGCCAGGGCTACACAGAGAAGCTTTGTCTCAAAAAAAAAATTGTAGTAAATATACGCTAAGGGGTTTGGGCTTTTGTTTTTTGCAATAATTATTGGTATGCAGCCCCCCCAGGCTTGCCTTCCGTTTGTTAACCCCCTGCCTCCTTCTCAGGAGTACTGGTATCATGGCCAAGATCCTTGTCTTCTAAAGGCACTTTGGTGTTGCTTGGTTGGTTGATTTTGTTCCTTGAGGGAACCAGCAGAGTGATCAAGCCAGTTTGAAAGATTTTCAGAGAAACATCCTACTTGGAATCATTGGAAGAAATAATGCTTCATTAAGACTATTATTTTTGAACTGGTTAATCCTCTACAGAGCAATAAAACCATAATTTAGAGGTTTATTTTTCACATAAGACTGAAGACATTTGTATTCTACTAGACAGACTCATTCTATTGGACAAAGTCATTTGCATTTCTGTAAGATTTCTGCAGGCTGGTGTCTGCTTTCACAGAAACACAAACCATCCTCTCAAAAAGAAAATGTGTCAAAACTGGAGGATCATATGGACTTGCAGAGTCTGGAGCAGTTATCTTGGGGCCTACATGGGTCTGCACCAGGTCCTCTGCGTACCCTATAGCTCTCAGTTTAGTGCCTTCGTGGGACTCTGGAAGGGAAGAATGAGTGGGGCTCTGATTCTTGTGCCCTCTCTTGGGCTCTTTTATTTTTTTGTTGGCTTATCTGGTCCAGCTTCATTATGATGGGTTTTGTTTTATCTTATGAAGTTTTGTTTTGTTTATGTTTTGCTGTTATCTCTTAGAAGCCTGTTCTTTTCTAATAAGAGACAGAAAGGGTGTGTATTTAGATGGGAGAAGAGGTGGGGAGAAACTGGGAGGAGTAGAAGGATTTTAGTGTATGGGGGAAAATCTGTTTAATAAAAGGAAAAAATAAAAAACAAAAAAGTCTCAAAATGTATTAAATGAAGATTTCAGGCTAGGGTGTAGCTTGGAGATGGAGTCCTTGAGTATCATATACAAGGCCTTTTTTTTCCACCCATCACTACAAGAGAAAAGCCAGTTTCTCTAGAAAGTTACCCTTAATTGCCTGTTTGTTATTAGGAGGGGAAAAATGACATTGGAAAAGTAACACAAACCCACTGTAGAAAGTTTTAAAATGTACTAAACTTTTGAAAAGAAATCCTCAAACGACTGCCAGCAAACCACAAACACAGTTAATAGTCATAATTTCTTACAAGTTTTTTTTTCTAAAATTTTAAAGTAGAATTCTTGTTGTGAAGGGAAAAATTGGTTGTGTGTCTTCTTGTTTACCCACATTATCTAATTAAAATGTTAAATGATACACAATGGTGGATCACAAACCTTAGTACCAGTACTGCCCAGGAGGAGGCACAAGTTTCTCAAGTTCCAAGCTACTTGGAAAGTTTCAGGGCAGCCTGGTAAACCCAGCAAGACACTTTCTCATTGGTGTGAAATGGAGGGAGAAGCAGAAGAGAGAAGACAGGAAGAAAAGAAGGGAGGGGGAAGGAAAAGGAAGACATGAACATGTTAATGCTCTAGCAGTTTTTATGTCATGAGTCTTTTAAGGATGTTTCCTAACTTTCTGCTATTTGCTATATTATGTTAGAAAGCAAAACATTGAAAACTATATGTTAACCGATGGTATAATTTTAGCCTAATTAAAAGAACATAAAAACATAATAAAGTTTGCTCTCATTTATCCCAAAATATTCCTTTTGAGATATGACCACTGTCCTGTCGCTGTGTGACAAAACTTTTCCTGAGGAGACACGACAAGTCTACTCACTCCATCTAGAAAGTCTGCCACAGATCAAAGTATGGATACCACCAAAGTCCAACTTAGTGAACCAATGAGTTTAATTGAGTTATTTACAGAAGTATGGCTGAGGGGTTATTTACAGGAGCAGAAATGACTCAAAGATAGCTGCATAAACAATGTCTACCCCAGTATTGGTGACAGTTCATAAAAGCTGGGAAACTGGAGCACTCTGTCCATCCTGAAGACAACTCAGAAGGTTGGAGAGTTGTCCCTTCAAAGTGACAGTAGGCAAAGTTTCTCTTCTGGACCACTAGCTGTCAAATAACCACACAGAGACTTATTATTGATTTCAAGTCCTCAGTCAATAGCTTAGACTTATTGCTAACTGGCTCTTACATCTTAAAGTAACTTGTATTTCTTATCTATGCTCTATTACATATCAGTACCTTTTTCAGCATAGCATATTCATCTCCTGCTTCCGCTGTGTCTCCTCAGTTTGGCTCTCTCACCTAACTACTTCCTGCCTGGCTATTGGCCGGTCAGTTCTTTATTAATAATGAGAGCAACACATCTTCACGGTGTACAAAAGGATTATTCGACAGCAGTGACTCTCTTCTAAAACCTCTTACAGACTGGTTGGCTGGTTTCAGCTTCTTACAGGCAGCTTGACTGGTTTCAGTTTTCTTTGCAGCTTTTGTCCTCTGAGAGTCATCTTTTCAGCTCAGGGTTGTTAAGCTGAGAGATCTAAGCTTTTGTTGTTTACTCTGGCAGGAAAGGGCCTCATGAAACTGATCAGTTTCAGGGACTTCCTGGAGCTATTTTGAATTGTTGATCTTCTTGTTTAAGGACCTTCCATTGCAGGGTGGAATGTTTCAATCTATAAGAAAACTGTTACACAAAACTTGGTTTTGGTAGTCATTACTTTTCATATTTATCTTCATAGATATATATGTTGTATTTTTATTAGTTCTTTGATTTCCATGTAAATGTTTGTTGAAAATATTTATCTTTTTCTCTCAATTCTTCCTCAATTTATTCTTCCTTTCTCTACTCACCCAAGTTTATGACAATCATTTTTTTAAAAAAATCTTCAAGACCATTTTGTGAGAAGAAAAAAAGATCAGTTTATGCTGTCCAAATACCTTTGGATTTGTGGTCTTGTGCTGGAGAGTGTTCATCTTCCCAAGGGCTGCACTCTTAGAATTGTCTTTCCTTCTCTCAGCGATTAACAGTTGCCAGTAGCTCTGTGGCTTCAGGTAGAATTGGATGCTCATTTCTCTCCTTGCTGGAATTTGTCTGGCTTGGACTGGCATGGGTCTTTTACATGCTGTTATAATCACCATGAGTTATTTTGTAAGCACTTGTATAAAGTACATACTATTTTTTCATACTTTGAACTTTATACATAATTTGCTTATAATAAGATGAAACAAAAACGGCCATATCAAAGTTGAACAAGGCAAGCCAACAGGAGGAAACGAGCCATAAGAGAAAGAAAAAGAATCAGAGACGCACTAATTTATACCTCAGGATTGCCATAGAAATACTAAACTGAAAGCTATAATTCATACACAGAAGACTTGATGCAGACCCGTGCAGGCCCTGTGCTTGCTGCTTTAGTTTCTGTGAGTTCGTATGAGCTTTTTTTTTTTTTCAGCTGATTTAAGGGCCTTCTTCTCCTGCTGTCATCTATCCCCTCTGACTCGAACATTTTTTCTGGCTCTTTATCTACAAGTCTCACTGAGGGGAATAGTTTGATGGAAACAGCCCATTCAGAGCTGTATGTTCTAAAGTCTTTCTGTGTAACGTCTGAATGTGGGTCTCTGTATTTGTTCCCATCTGCCACAGGAGGAAGCTTCTGTGATGATGGTTGAACAAGGCACTGATCTATGGGTATATACAATGTCATTAGGAGTCATTTTATTGACACATTTTTTTAGACCAGTAGTATTTAGTATTCTCTGAGTCAAATAAGACATTGGTTGGTTAATTTCACAAGCTTTGTGCCACCATTGCCCTAGCATATTTTGTAGGCAGGACAGATAGTAAGATAGTAGATCAATGGTTTTGTGGCAGGGTTGGTCTTTGCAGAGCAAATGGATTCAATTCCAAGAACTCATATAGTGGCTCACAACCATCTTTGACTCCAGTTCCAGGATCTCCAGTGCCTTCTTCTGATCTCTTTGGGCATGAGGCTCATACATAATACACATACATAGAGATGAAATACTCGTATACATAAAATGAATAAGTCTTAAAAAATTAAAATCCTTGTGAAAGGTTAGAGTATAGGTTGGTGATAGAGGACTTGTTTTGTAGGTATAAGGTTCTAGATCAGACCCTTCACACTGAAAACAAATTAAGATGCACAGCATAATGTTTTGATGCACATTATGTTTTACTGTATATTTACACAGTGAGACAAAAGTGAACCTTCATTTTCCAACACACAGTGAAGGCAACTAAAACTGAAATTCGGCACTAACCATGTGACCTGAAATCAGAAGCTAGAAAACAGCGTGGGGAATGAGTTTCTTCACTCCGGCCTTGGTGGTGATTTTTTCGAATCTCACACCAAAACTTAGGGGAACAAAAGAATAAGCTGTTGCCTATATGACATTTGCTGTCCCGTACAGCACTTGTGGAAATACATTCTACACATTACTAGTGGTTTGTATACTGAATTATATAGGGGACAAAAGCTATTTCCAATATTTTTAAATGACTATCTTAAAAGTACATGTTCAGTACAGATGCAATCTTCTTCAAATAATTAGTGGATCCCACAGAGGCTGAACCAACAGACAGGAATATCTGGCTACTGCATTGTGGGAATATGGAGTCCAAAATGTGAGCCACAACAACTTCAGGTCCAGGGTGCCTCTCAGACGACAGCTTTCAAGTTATTCCTTATCCCTAAATGCTGGCAGCCCCGGGACTGTCCTTCATTTCAAGGACTTTATATAAATGGAGTGGCACAGCACGGAGCTATGGCCCAGGAGTGCACCAAAGGGGCCTCCCCGCATAGTTGTTGTGGGGGCTGACAAGTTTCTTCGGAGAATCACCAGAAGTACGGAAAGCTTTTAGGTCACATACTGCCTGCCACAACTACACACCGATCCCACTCTGCTGGACAGCCATGATAGCGTGAAGAAAGAGTGACCATGTTTTCATAAATCTTTATGAGTGAACAAAGACAGAAGCTTCATCGTGTGTCACAAAACGCCCTTCCGCTTTGGATAACTTTGCCAACCATTTGAAAGTGTGAAGCATCTAGTTTGGTGACACAGACCTATAATTCCAAATATTTGGGAGGCTGAGGCAAGGCCTACCTGGCCTACAGAATGGACAAATGGCTAGCCTGAGCAACTCAGTGAGAACCTGTCATGAAATTCAAAACTGAGCTACTAGAAAACATAAACCCTTCCCTTGAAGGTTGACAGTTGGCTTTGTTTCTCACCACCCCACTCTTTTGGCATGGATTTTCTCAGTGGAGCTGAGCTGGTGGCCAACAGAGCCTCAGGGATCCGCCCATTTGCATCTTTCCCCTTAACTGTGCTGGGGTAACAGGCATGCAACTGCCACTGGCAATGCTTGCACAACAGGAGGGCTAGGGATTTGAACTAAGGTTGTCATGCTGTGCAGCCAGCACTTTTACCCTTGGGCCGTCCCTGTTTTATATTTTCTAGATAGTTACCCTTTGTAATATGCATTGTGCCAAGGTCCTCGGGGCACAGAAGGAATCGCTTTGGTTTTGCAAAGTGTGTGTGATTTCTTGTGTGCTTGGATTTTCTTGTTACTAGTGTTGGAAGATAGGGTCTGGTTTTATAGCCCAGTCTCTTGTTAGGTAGTCCAGGCTTCCCTTCAACTCAGTCCTACTTCAGTCTCTGAGTGCTGGTATTTTAGGCCACTACACCTGGGTTGAAAATGTCTTTTGAAGACACGTTTTCAATTTTAGATAAAATGAATTTAATCAAGCAGTACTTGACTGGGAATGTAATTATGTGCTCGGAGAACTTGGAAGGCAACAAAAGGGAAAAGAAAAAGATCACTTTCCTGCATACAAAAAAGAAAGTCTGTCTTCATCGGATGGGAGCAGAAGGATGTTCTCACTGTTCTCCGAGACTCTTCAGGACAGTAGTTGAACACAAACAGCATATCCGGTTGCGCAATCCATTGTTCTATAGTGCAGAAAGTAGCTTTAAAAGCCCTGTTGTGGCCAGGGCTGCCTGAAGGCATGCATCTGATATTAATGAAGTGTTACTCTGCTTTGACAAGTTTACAGGCGTCTCTCTTCTGAGCCAGCTGACGTAATTCAAAGTAGGAAAAGACCCTCCCACTTGGCATTGGTTCACTGACTGTGATGGGCTCCTCTGCCTCGCCTGAAGTGGTCCCGGAATCAGAGAAAGCTCTTGACATCTGAAGAACTTTAGAAAGTCACAAAGTCATACTGACTAAGAATACACATCTCAAACCAGCAGGGAAAACTGTAGCCCGTGGTATTTTCCTCATCAGCACAGCAAGGCTCGGCCACCTTTAGCTGGTACCTGGTTCTTGCGCCTGTAGACTATTTCTCCGGAGTTCTGCACACTTTTGGAACTGGTCTGGAATGCTTGACAGGCACCTTGTGTCTTCTCAAACTCAATGCAGTATTCCTGGGGTAAGCAGACGGGGGCAGGAGGAGGGGGCGCTGTCCAGAAGAACTGTGTGCTCTGGAGAGAAATGGGAATGTACCGTGCTTTTAATGCGCCCTAGCTACAATCACGCTAGCTGCTTTGCTGTGTAAAACGTTTCCTGCCTTGCCAAAATATCACACACATTGTGCTTATTTGAATACTGAGGTGGGTTAAGTAATTAAAACAGTAACTCTGGTTTCAAATAGTCTTTATGAGATTCCATTAGTAGCTCGGGGAGGGAGTTAGGGTCAGGCAAGCTTGATAGAGACAAAATATGCTTTCTGTCAGCGAGCAGGTACTTGTTGAAGACCCCTCTGGCAGCTTGGGCACTGTACTTTTGGCTTCTTTCTTCTTGAGGTCTTTCTAAAAATCCAGATGCTTTAACTTCAAGTGTTACAAATTAAGATTGTATTGTAGTCTATCTTTTTTTTCTTTTTTACGTTTTGAATATATAAAGTTCAGACAAGAGAGCCTACTGTTTAAGACACTTAAAAGTGTGGCACCTTACCACACAAAGACTGTTACGTGTTTTAGATTCTGGACTTTTACAAAAAAAGTCATATGTTATTAGTGACATGTAAAGAAAGTTTTTATAGTGTAATCTTATAATAATCATCAAGTTATTATGCATCAACAACATCACCTAATTCTAGGAATAATGGCCTCTGTGTTTAAGATGTCAAACAAGTTTTCAAGCAAATTGTATTACTGGGGATATTATTTTCCTTTTTCCTGAGAAAAACGTTTGGAAAAACAAAACAGCACCAACAATTAAATTAGAGCTCGTAAATATCAGTCATGAGGTTACAAATGCATGTTAGTAGGATACACAAATATTTGATAATCAATTACATTCAGAGAGGACAAAAGTTCTTACTAGATTTCCTGATTGTTTCAACCTACACCACTCTTGGTTTAAGAGGGGAAAATACATGTTAAGAAAATAGTCGTGTAGTAACCATTTGTTCTGAACTTCGTCACATAAAAATATCAGCACAACCAGTAAAGCTGAGGGCCCTTGGCTTCATTCTGTGTGATTCATAACTAGATTACTTCTTATGTTTTCTAAGGATACAGAACTTGCTCCTTCTGTTGGCACACATTCAGTTTTGTGTATGTGCAAGCTGGGGATTAAAGTTAGTGGTAGAGTCCTTGCTTAACTTGCACAAGGCACTGGGTTCAGTCCCCAAGGCTAAAAGTAAAATTGTCTGTACTGTAACTTATATTCTTTCTGGCTCTGACGTGGCT
The DNA here is from genome assembly GCA_025134845.1 of Neodon shergylaensis. NCBI lineage: Eukaryota > Metazoa > Chordata > Mammalia > Rodentia > Cricetidae > Neodon > Neodon shergylaensis. The sequence continues at coordinate 3,400,481 of JABTXL010021644.1, forward strand.
GCCAACTTATTCACTAATACAAAGGGTTTCTGGATGTTAGAAATAATTCATTTACCAATTTTTCAAATGTTATGTCTGATATAGAAATTAGTCAATACCTCTTTTGCTGTGACATGTGGAATTACCGTCTCTAGTAAGCTTCCTTGCTTTCTAAGAACAGTCTCAGAAGTGAAATAGCTACTTCATTTTTTTCCTACAGAGAAATATTAACTAGGAAACTAGCATTAACAACTGATAATGAACTTTTAAAACTCACAATCTGGACTCTAAGTGCATTCCGTTTGTACTTAGAAACTGGGGGTGATGGTGTCGTGATTGTTTAACCATAGTGGTGATCTGTGTGACTCTAAATGGGTAGTTTATCCTATCATTACTTCACTCCTGTCTTGAAGTACTGATGAATTGGCCTGAGGAGGTTTGTCCTTTTAAACTTCTTTCCCAAGCCCTGGATCTCTGTTCCCTTTGACCTGACTAATACTCATTTTAGGTTTCTATTGTTGTTTGGTTGACTTAGGGGGCAGCATCTTTCTATGTAGTCCAGGCTAGCCCACAACTCACGTTCTTCACTTTTCGACCTCCCACATGCTGGGATGACAGATAAGCACCCCCACACCTAACTTGCTGATTTTTGAGGCAGGGCCTTACTATTTGCCTGAGTACCTAAAATCACAGGTCTATGTCTAATTTTGTTCTTACGTAGTTTGTACCTGTGCTTGAGTAGGACTCATAAATGAAGGGATCTTTTAAATGATTAAAGTTTAAAGTAACACTTCATCAAAACTTTATTCTAATATGTTTAACATGATACTCTTTCTCAAATTTTCCCAGTAATGACAGAAAGTGATCTCTCAAGACTGGGCAGTCATACAGGGAATTTTTTGATAGATATGTTGACATATATGTAATTATGCATATATTATAGAATAGCTTTTGAGATTGTCAAATGAACTACATGCTCTGTTTTTGCTTTAATCCATGTATGATTCTGTGTTATATCTGGTTTTCCCAAAGTTATTTCAAATTCCAACTACAAGAAGACAGATTTGAAAAACATTTAATTTTCATTGCACATTGAAATGAAATTGATAAATCAGTGCATTTTGTAGAGATGCTTTTTAGTACAAAACCCAACAAATGTATGTATGTATGTCAGATTCCATGAACTTGCTGCTTCTCATGTATGCTGGTCTTGCTGGCGCATGAGTTGCTTGAAAATTACTTATCCATTGGCTGCATCATTGTTAAAGCAAGAAGGCTACTTCTTCTGTGTCTTTGCATGCTTTCCTCCCTGTGACCATGACTGCTCAGATATGTGCAAGCCTTTCTGACTCATTAAATAGTAACCAGAATGGTTCCTCTGACTTCAGTTTACAGAAAGTGCTTGCACCTGGTCAGTCTTGATGCTGAATTCTATATATTCCCCTTACTGTATTTTGAGATTTGCAAGTATTTTGTCCTCATTTATGTCAAAATTAAGAAGAAGAATAATATACATTTGCAAGAGGATTTAAAGCAAATCAGATAAAGCAAATCAGAATGCATATAGACTCTGATTATACAAAATGGTGTTTGCAGTTATTAAAGGAATACAGATGTCTTCCTGCATCTTCTGAAATGACTTGGACTGAAAGCACTTTCCTCTGTGACACAAACTGGTATTCATAATGGGAAACAAGGAAAGTTATGTTCTTTACTGACACAGAGGAGTAAGGGACCCCTGGGAAGGGGACTCTTCACTGGCTATCTGTGGCTTGTTTATCAGAGGGTTGGATGGGAGGGCAGTACAACCCTCTGAACTCGTGTAAACATATCAGCATATCAATTATGGCCATTTTCTGCTTTCAATTGATTCTCAAAGTTATCTTCATCCACCAAATGGTGAAGAACAAGTGCTTAGGTATGGAACGAAGGGGATAATGGGAGTTAAATATTCTAAGAGAACTGGCTTTTTTAAACGAATTTTCTTTTTCTTTATTCCTTTATGATTTGAGCAACTCAAGCGATCACTAGGGACAATAACGTCACAGCTATTTAACAGTAATGCAATGTGCATGGTTCATGTTGGAGGTTTTAGCCTGTGGTTCCGTTCATTCCTTTTGCAGCATTATGGAGAATCTGTAGTAATATGAGTGGTGGGGCTGCGTCCCCAGCACCCCGGCCGCCTGCTCGGCTAGCTTATGCCCCGAAATAATTACACGGACACTGTATTCTTTTAAATACTGCTTGGCCCATTATATCTAGCCTCTTCTCGGCTAACTCTCGCACCTGGACTAGCCCATTTCTAATAAGGTATGTAGCACCCCTAGGTGCCTTACCAGGAAGATTCTAGCCTACATCCATCCTGGGTCGGAGCTTCATCAATCGCGTCTGCCCTGAGAGGAGCTGCGTGATGTCTGAGCTCACTTCCTCTTCCTCCCAGCATTTTGTTCTGTTTACTCCACCCACCTATGTTCTAACCAATCAGGGCCAAGGCAGTTTCTTTATTTAACCAATGACCTTCCTCCATCAAGAATCTACACAGGGACATTTGTTCTTTTAAACATCTTTCAAAAGCCGAAACTTTTTGTTCCCTTTGGTCTGACTGTTGCCCACTTTAGGTTTTTATTGACTATTTAGTTTAGATTTAGGGAACGTTAGCTCATGAGCATGCATTTCCCTTCCTTTACGTATTTATGAAGGCATATAACGGCCTAAAGCTACAGGTTTCTGTGTCTTTTTACAAATAAACTTTGAATTTAAATGCAAGGATGATGTCAGTAAGTCTTCGTGGACTACATAGGTACCCAAAGATGCTGGCCTCATCACCTAGAGCTGCCAGCCTATTGCTGTCACCTTGTTACATTAAGTAATTGTCTTAAGAGAGTGATGGTTTTGTGCACTCCTGACAGATTTGTCAAATTATTTTATTACTAAAGCTTATCAACATGAAGAAGCATTTTACCCTTCAGAAATTAAGTTACTACAATTAAAAGTGGAAGAAACCTGAAAGAGATGCCATGGGTGTGGGGGCACCTCACCACAGCACTGTGCTCGGGCAGGAACTTACACTGGCATGCTGTAGTCCAGCACCGTTCAACAGCGGTGTCTGTTTTAACAGTTGTCTCTGCAGTGCGAACGCTTTCATGGATTACCTTTGCCCTTCAACCTTATGTTGACATCACAGTTCAGTCACAGCATTATGTGATATTGTGTAGATTTGCCATTATTTGTCCAAATATAGTTATCATTTGTTGTTGAACTTTTATGTGTATATTTGTGTATACATACGCATGTGTATATGTGCACATGTGCAGGCTCACGCATAGAAAACAGAAGTTAGATATCAAGTTAATCTTCCTCAAATTTTCTCCATCTTAGTTTTTGAGACAATATTTGAGAGATCAGTAAACCTGGAGTAATTATCAATTCAACCAAACTGACTAGCCAATGAGATTCAGGAATTAGTCTGTCATCATCTTCCCCTACCCCAGAGCTGGAGTTAGGGACACATACCACCACCCCTGGTCTTTTGTGTGAGTGCTTGGGGTCTAAACTCAGGTTTTATGGTAATATGGCAAGAACTTTACCAAATGAGCCATTTCTCTAGACGTAGTTATTGGATTTCAGAGCAATCTATAATTTTATTTTTGTAGACAAACTTGTAGTAACAGTTGTAACTATATAGTTTTTGACCCAATGGAATAATTTCTATTGACTTAATTCTCAGATATGGGTCTACTTGCATCAATAGGTAGGTTTAAATGTCCTTATTCTCTCCGGCTGTGCCTTTGATATTTCTTGTTGAAATGATTCTATTGACAATGCTACTATCACAATATATTATCAAGAGTCTGAAGCAAAGGAACATAAAGCCAGCCTGGGCGATATGGTAAGACCTCGTTTAAGAAAGTAAAATAAGTCAGTCTTATAAAACTCTTGACATTATTCAAATAGCAAAACCATTTAAATGATTTAGAGGGCTGTTAAGTGTTACCCAGAATCAGACAAAAGCTACGTCCAACATAAGATGCAGTTAAATATGAGAAGTAATGGCTGCCTCACTTTTATGTTGTAGTTTTTCATTGTCAAGTACAGCCAAAGCCAAGAAGGCATATTCTGCACTGATTAGGGGCTAGCAGGCTTGGCAAAGGGACCGTGTAGTCTTGTGAGTGTTCTCTTTTCTACTGGTCATTTAGAGACCTGCCTCTCTTCCGGTTAAGAGCTGGGAGCTCTTTTGCTGTCTGGTTGAACCTGTAGCCTCCTGAATGCCGGCCAAGTGCTCTACCATTGAGCTTTGCCCCCGCCACAAGAAATGGAATTTTCAATGCTGTTTCTTAGTAAAGGAAATCAAAGTTGTTGCCGTTTTGATCTTTGTGTAAATTATGTCGTTTGTTAGCCTTACAAATGATAGTGACCTGATTTTAGTCTAATTTCTTCACTTCGTTACCTAATAGTGGCATTTTACCTATCAAAAAAAAAAAAACCAAAATCTGCCTTTCAGAGTCATCTGAGGTCCTCATCTACACTACCAGCACACGTGATAGGCATACTATTGTCGGGAAGGTGGGTACCACTGATGCCGGCATCAACTCGGATCAAACAGGGCTTGGAGTTCCTGTGTAATAACTGAGCAGACTTCAGTATACTTAAAATCACAAAAGCATGTGATTTGATTTTTGATACTTTCCCTGGTCTCCTAGTTTGTAGCAAGATAATTAACAGTGCTAGGTGTGCGTGTATGTGCGTGTGTATGTGTGTATGTATGTGTGCATTCATATAGGTGCTGGGGGTGGGAGTGAGCATCCATTTAACCTGCTTCATCACTTCCCGCCTCATTTCCTTAAGACAGGCCTTCACACTAAACCTGGAGCTCGGCTGTGGCCTGATTGAGGTTATAGGCACATAGTCATGCCCAGCTTTATACTGGGGTCCAAGTTCAAGTCCCCATACTTAGGCAACAAATGCTCTTATCCACTGAGCCATCTATCTAGTTTCAATCTATTTGTTTTAAACATAGTAAATGAATTTAATCTTAATGTTCTTTACTCTTACTGCCCCCATTGTCCTGTCTAAGAGGATGGAAAGGCTCAGAAGCTGACACAACATTCTCAAAGCACCTTGGGTGGGAGAGCGATTTATCAACTAGTTAGTCTTTCAGGCCTAGGAAATACTTGAAGAAAGCATATTCAATAAAAAAAAAAATACCACTTTTGTTTTGTTTTGTTTTTTTTGTAACAGTGTAGACATTTCTGTGGCATGAGAAGTCCTGAGATTGAAATTCCCGTGTCAGAATCATGCTTTTGGCTGTTTTGTGACCTGGTTTAATAAGGTTGAGTGTTCAATAAAAATACTTGGAAGACTTCTCTGAAAGCGAAGTTCCACATCGGGAGGTTTTGTGCATCCAGATCAGCTTAGCTTCCAGGATTTTACAGTGGCCTGCGAATAATTTATGCTAATTTGACATTTGGGTATTTTTGAAAAGAGGTTGTGTAAGCTTTCAAACACTACAATGTAAAAAAGTAGCTGTCGTGTGGTGGCCAAGAATATTAATCACCTACACACGACACAAATCAACAACGAAATGAAGTTAAATGAAGGTGAGGAAATTACCTAGTGCTCCGACAGCAAGATAAAAAGATAGATTTGGGCGTTTGCAAATTCCGAGGACAATTAGGTAGAATGCTCAGAAAATAGAAATCAGTTGAAGATTTGAAACTTGTAGAGTTCACTTTAAATGAACTTGTTTGCCGAGTGGCAACAATTCCTGAGTCAATTTGCCAACCGCCCCTTTAAAATGATTCAATTAAGATACATATGTTTCCCATTGTAGTTTGAAGGGGAAACCCAATGTAGCCCTGTGGACTCAATTTGAGCATAGTAAAGACTGATATTTTTAAGAGAACCCAATGCTGTTCTTTCTTTGTGTTCATAGGAAAGATGGCGACTTACAGGACTCTATGGGGCTTTGGTAGGTTTGGACTTCTCACGAGAACCTCCAGTTCACTGTCCCTGTGTGACTATTAAAGGGTGAGAGAGAGACTACCCCTGGGACAGCTAGTTGGTAGAGCTGTTGTTGAGAGGTGATCATTTAAAGAGACTCCAAAACAAAACAAAACAAAACAAAACAAAAGCAGTTTTCACTGAGATGTGGATTAGTAACACTTCCCAAGCTAACAAGGGAAAGTACGCGTGAATAGCAGTGACTCCTACGCTAATGCAGTATGTGCTTAGGACAGAGAAAATAGATGGCATTTTGGCTTCTACAGCCAAGTGGCATGCTTGACCTTTCTAGGACATTTTTCTACTCCTGAAGCATAAACTTTACTTTTAAAATGCTGTGAAAGCTAGGAACCATGGTGTATATTGTTATGCCCAGATCCGCGAAGGCCCCCCCAAAAAGGAGACTGAGTCCCATCTGTAAAAGCAAAGAGCCTTTATTTTATACAAGTTTGCAAACTCTGTCTCTCTGTGTGTCCAGCGTATTGGAATAATCGGAGAACCCCGAACTCAGTTAGAGTTGGGTTTCTATAGTAGTAAAAGTGGGGGTGAGGGGTTTCTGAGGTTCAGGACCCCTGATTGGCTGACTTTTGTCTAGGGGTGTCCTGGTGAGTGTGCTGGCAGGTGATTCTATCTACAAGGCTTGGAACTTTAGGCATTTCCTTTGGATGGTCTGTTCTTGAATGGTGCCTGGGTAATCTTAGTTTATGGTCCTTCCTGCAGCCAGGTATTGCCTCAGGGTAATGGTTGGAAGTTAAGACCTTCCTTTAGGTGATCTGTTCCTATTAAGCTTATCATGGCTGGGCCCAACATATATCTGAGATGCCAGGACTCAGAGCTGAGGCAGGGGTGTTGTATGAGGTCACTTGTTAGTTCCTGGCTGCTCAGCCCCGAAATAACCACACAGAAACTGTATCAATTAAATCACTGCTTAGCCCATTAGCTCTAACTTCTTTTTGGCTAGCTTTTACATCTTAATTTAATCCATTTCCATTATTTTATATTTTACCATGAGACTTTTGGCCTACCAGCAAGGTTCCAGTGTGTCTGCCTCCTTTCTCCCAGCATTCAGTTTAGTTTTCCCCACCTAGCTCTACTCTACCCTATCACAGGCCTAAGACAGTTTCTTTCTTAACCAGTGGTATTCACAGCATACAGAGGAGAATCCCACATCACAGGGGCCTAAGGGTTCACGGCCTGCAAGCAGCAAATCTTAAGACCAAAGGAACAAGCCTCATGGGAATATCAACTCAAAATTGAAATTCACTTTTAATGCCCTATAAGCAAGCCATATCCTAGCATAGTATTTTATCTTCCGAGGCAACCAGTACTTTTGTTGATCATCACAACACACCTGTTTTTCAGAAAATAAGAGCCTAGACCCATCCACCGGGGAATGGCTAAGTGTGTGAAGATGTGTCTGTGAAGATTAAGTGTCCTCTACTTCTCTTTTTGTCTTCCCATGGAGAAATGGCTGGATTTCTGAACAAAATCTCTTTTCTTGGATGTTGGTTCATAATTATTCATAAAACTACAAATAATTCTATCCAGTCTCCAGGTGTGTTATCGATCTAAAGAAGATTCTGTGAAAAGGCAGGCTTTGTCCAGGGAAGGTGCTTAAGGAGGGGCTGAGCCGAGCCCAACTCTTCCTTTGTTCCCTTGCTGTATATGGACTGTTGCCTCCTACCTTAAATCTCTCCACCTACACTTTTAATTAGATGACATTTTCAGAATTTTCTTGAGAACATAACTTGTCCCGCTGTTAGAATTTTCTGCCCTGTTTATTGCAGACTGACAAACCACGTAGTTTGCACGAACTGAGAGAAATAACTTGCAGCCCAGTACCTTTGCATAATTCCTCTGTTCTTAATGCAGCACAGGGAAGGAAGATTAATGAATTGGTCTAATGCTAAATGAAACTCTAAATTACCAAATTAAGAAAAATTACATAATTTAGAAATTGGTGGTCATATTTCTTTCAAAGTTGCAAGCCCCTTCTAAAATGTGGAACGTATGAAATGCATTTTGCTGATCATTCACCAGTTCAGCCCATTAAAGTGAATGACAGTTTATACAAAGCTAAAAAAATAAATTCTCTGGTGATGGAGCTAGAAAGATAGATGCATCTAGGAGTGCTGGCTGCTGTTGCAGGGTGCTAGGTTCAGTCGCCAGCACCCACATTACAGCTTAGAGGCTCCTGTAATTCCAGTTTCAGAGGATCGGAAGCATTCTTCTGGCCTCTTCAGGCACCAGGCACACACACACACACAGGATACACAAACATGCACGCAAACACTCATGCACACAATTGAAAAATAAAGATGGTTGCACATTGAAAGTACCAGTCTTGACTCAGAGGATTTCAGCTCGACTCCCCTTCTGGTGATTTCCCAGGGCTAATTTGGGACCTTCTGAAAGGGCATGTGCCCTGCTGATCAGGCTCTGACCACTGATGCTTTTACATCCTGCTGATCGTCCCTCTGTTATGCATGAGCGTTCTCTAGGAGTGGACTGGATCAACTGTGTTCAACTGCTAAGTGTACTTTAGGGCTCGCACCAATCTCACTCTAGTTTATTTTTACTCTGATACAAATTAATGTCACCTTGTTTAGTTCTCATGTTACCCTCCAGGTGACATAACCAAGGTACCTTCTCCACATCCCATGCCATGGTGGGCTTCTGTGTGAAGCAGAAAATGTATGACATCTGGTCCTGTTTATTGCTCCAACACCAGGGAACATGGCTGCTCTGTCTCACCAGGCTGTGAAGATAGAGCATGTCAGTGCCCTGTGAATGCTCTTACACAGTGGAACTTGGCCAGTAATGTTATCGCAGGATACCAAAGTAGAGAACAGTGGGATTGAAAAAATGGGACAGGAAAGAATAACTCGTAGTAATCTACCTGATAAGCAAGTGCATGGTTTAAATGCATTCCAGGAGTTTCGTCATAAGAACCCACTCACTTTGATTTTCTGCCTGCTGTGTCTTTGGAAGGGTTTTGTTTTACTAGGCTTAAAGGTTTAAAATACATACTTAGTTTATTATTTGAATATAAGAAGCTACATGGAGTTAGTTGCAGAAGTGTTTTATGTATGATACTGTAAACATGCCTCTAGCATTTCACAGCCTATGATGTTCAAAGGAAGGAGGATCTTCTAATAGATAACTAGCCATCATAAACATTATAGGTGGGATATCAAGAATGTGTTTTGAATTCACCAGACGCCTTGTGTCCTTGCCATTCTTGTAAATTATGGGTTTATAGGGTATTGTGTGCTGTGTTCATGAGTGTGTGTGGGCATGGGTGAGAGGGGCAGAAGTAGGTGTGTGTGTGTGTGTGTGTGAAGGAGAGAGACAGAGAGAGACAGACAGAGAGAGAAGGGAGGAATAGCTCAATTCACCTTTTTGTTTTACTTTTCTTTCGTTTTTCTTATTCTTTAAGATAGTATTTTTCATTGGCTTAGAGCTTCCTGAGCTGACCAGTCAGTGAGCCCCAGGGAGCTGCCTGTCTCTGCCTCTTTAGCTCATGGACTACAAATATATAGCAGAACACCTGGGCCTAGAGAGGTGGGTGAGTGAGGGAGAGTGCTTTCTCTGTTAACCTGAGGATCTGAGTTCTAATCCTCCATACCCATGTAAAAGGTTGAGTGTGGCCATAAACACCTATAAACCCAGTACTGTGGGGGATGGAAACAGGAGGGTTTCTGGGTCTTGCTGGCTACCAACCAAGTCACAGGTTCAGGGAGAGACCCTGTCTTAAGGGAATGAGATGGAGAGAGTGTTAGAGCAAGACATCTGACATCATCCTTTGGCCTCCACCAGCGAGCAACCCAAAGGTGTAACCCCTTACAAATGCATAGACTACACACATAAACAATAACATTTAAAATATATGTAAGCAGATATCTAGAGTTCTACCTCGGTAGCAGAACACTTGCCAAGCATAGACAGGGCCCTCAGTCCAGTCCCCAATAGAGCAAATCATAATTTTAATCCGGAGCAGGTTTAACTGGCTGAGATATCGTAAATTTCCATATTTTAAAATTTGAAGTAATGATGATACTTTGCTGTGGACCTCAAGGGTCCAATATAATATGAAAACTTGTAAGTAAGAGAATCAAATATATGTTAGTGAGAAATGAATTATTTAACAAATACTTGCTAAGGATGCTCGTGTTCTTTTCCTTCTAATCTGAACGGTTTCCTTGCCAGTTTGGTGATCTGACCGAGCCCCAGATGAGTCTCTTGGTGAGGTTCCAGTCAGGGTTGTCCAACATTTTGCTGTTGTAATATCACCCCAATATCTGCTCCATTTCTTTCCACCCCATATTGCTGTTCACACGGGCTGCAGGTTGGGCTCTGTTCACCCCTCCACCTTTTTGCTCCAGGTCAGAAGGCTGTGGGAGTCTTTCTGGGGAGAGAGAGACACCAGCTGATCTAACCCGCTTGTGTTCCGGCAGAAAGCCAGATGGAAGTGGATTAGTCAGCTGCTTAGTATTCCACGGAGGACACCGGAGAGGCTAGAAGGAAACTAAGGTCACTGTGTTTTATTTGTATTTGGCTGTAGTTGTTTTTTGCATGTTCCTTCACCGGTGGCTCGGGGGCATTTTCAGGACAGTATCATGACACACTAGGGCAAAGGCCTAAGAACAGAGTAATGGTGAACAGATGAGAAATAAGGTAATGAGTAGCTGGAAGAACCTGCCCTAGACCGTTCTGAAAATAGCTTCAACAACTGCACTGTGTATGCAGACTGGCAGGGTCCGAGTGTTAAAATATGACACAGCTATTGAGCCACATGGGGCTTCTTTCTTTAGAAGTCACTTTGAAAACAAAGCAATTCCAGAGCGCCAGGTGCTTGACATCCTACTTCAACTGCCCCTCGGTGATCTTTCTAGATATGTGGCTGCTGAATATAGACATTTTATTTCGTAAACCTTTCTTGTAATTTTTCTTTTCCAAATTTATATATATATATAATGTAAAAACTTGAATCCTCTTTTTGGAAATTGGGCTTCCATAAATGACTAACCTTTTGGTGTGATTTTATACATGACTTGTTCTTGAGATAGGAAGTGGTATTGTATGAGTGACGGTAACACTTGAATAAATGGGACCTCTTTCGTGCTTCTATGATGCTGCGACAGAGCCTCTGCTAAACACTTGACTCATGGTGTCAACCAGAAAGGTCGTGGTGGAAGCCCAGTTGGTCAAGCTTCCTCCCACTCGTCTGTCTCTCTCCTCTGATGTGTCTGATTCAAATAACACCCAGGTTAAATATGCCTAAAGCAAAACATAGGTGGTTTTGCATGAAGTGCTCAACTTCAGTGCCACACAGATCCCAGGAGTGGCTACTGAGGCGTCAGCCCCATCCCGTAGCCACTGGGCCACTCGTACCTCCTCGTTCCTCTCTGATGGGAGCCCCTGCAACAGGAAGTCTGAGCCTCTACTCCATTTCTTCTGAAATTGATGTTGCCTTCACCCAGATCTTTCAAACATATTCAGCATTCGCTTTGCATTTGCTCATTATAGACCCACCCACCAGGAAATCCACTCCTTCCTCCTCCCAGGCTGCCTCCTGCTCAGCACCTCCCTCATTATCCCTGTGTGTGTGGTTTTTTTTTTTTAATTCCTCCAACAAGTCAAGTATTTTCCCTTTTCACAGCTCTTGGTTTGGGCTTGAATGTTCTTCCCTGACCCTCCAATCCAATCTTTTTTAAAATTATTTTATTTTATTTGTATGGATGCTTTGCCTGCATGTATATCTGTGTACCACACGTGTGCTTGGTGCTTGAAGAGGTCATTGGATCCCTAATTAGAGTTACAGATGGTTTTGAGCTGTCCCAGGGTTGCTGGAAATCCAGCCCAAGTCCTTTGGAAGAGCACCAAGTTCCCATAATGGCTAAGTCGTCTCTCCAGCTCCCCTTCCTCTGACTTTTCATGCCCTTGATGGCCTTTCCATCCTAACACCCAGCAGAGTCAACTCTGCTTATACAGCATGTATTTCATTATGTCTGGCATTGCCAAAGCAGGGGCTGTGGTAGAGTAGGCAGAAATGTCTCTCTATGGAGGCCACCGTCTATGATGAGGCCCCATCTAAATGCACATCAGTGGTGACGTGTGACACAGCTGTGGCCATTGGTGGCAATACCTATCCACTCTTCGTAAAATTCTAAACAAATCTTCAATTGGTTTACAACAGAAATTTTGTTTCTAGAAAAGCAGGCATGTGTTATACCTAGGCTAAAAGCTTTGTGCTATTGTGAGAAATTGAATTAAAGTCTAAGATCCAATAATTGTACAATCCTTATTGCTTTTCATAAGACACACATTGGGCATGTGGATCATACTCCGCCTGCAGCTACGCGGGCGGCCTATGTGCCATGAGGTATGTTTGTGTCCTTAGCTGCTCTCCCCAAATGTTCTGCAAAGCTCTTCAGTTGCCGAGCTAAGCACAAGGGCTTCACTAGATTTCTTAAATGGCCCCTGTTAGTCCTACCACCCCACAGATAAGGTCCACAGAGGACAAGAACCCCCCCTTTGCCTTAAAAACTATAGAAGCCCTAACATCTAGCATATTGCCTTCATCAGGATGGTAAATGTCACATGCTTAAGGCATTAATAAATAAAATTTCCCGTGGAGATACCTGGGAACAGACAGGAATGGAGCGTTTTCATTCAGTCAACAAATATTTGCCAAGACAAGGGGGCTGCGTGCCAGGCGCTGCTGGAGAAGAGCCGCGAGTGAAACACATCCCCGTTCTGATGAGCTTCCTCCCTCCGTATGGGAAGCAATCTTGTGACTACAATGTGACACCTGGATTTCCATAAAAGGTGATGATAATCTTGGCATGTAAAGTCTTCCTTAGTTCAGAACGCTTACTATATATAGTTTAGGCAACTGATTACAAAGCAGAAGACGGGCTAGGGACACAAAACAGCAGAAGGAGAGGGAGTTGTGCCTGAGATATGGAAATTGTGCTTAAGAAACAAATAATCTAACAGCAATGGGAGCCTGGAAATAGCCTGGCTATTTATAGGTCCTTTATGTCTGTCAAAAATTTTAATTCAGGTCTTTTCTGTCATATACAATATGCATGACGGTATCAGAAATGCTTTAGGTAACTTTTTTCTCTTCTGTGCATTGTGTGTGTGTGTGATCATATGTGTATGTGTGCATGTCAGTGCTTGCATGCCTGTGTGTAGGTGTGAAGGACAGAGGGTGACTTTGAAAGTTTTTCTCATTTGTTCTCTTCCATATTTTTTTGAGGCAGAGTCTGTTGTATCAGGGGCGGCTGGGCTGCGTCCCCGGCACCCGGCCGCCCGCATGGCTAGCTTATGCCCTGAAATAATTATACGGAAACTGTATTCTTTTAAACACTGCCTGGCCCATTAGTTTTAGCCTCTTAACCCATTTCTAATAATCTATGCAGCACCACGAGGTGCACTTACCAGGAAAGATCTTAACCTGCGTCTGGCTGGAGTGGGAGAATCATGGCGACTCACTGACTCAGCTTCTTTCTCCCAGAATCCTGTTCTGTTTACTCCACCTACCTAATTTTCTGTCCTATGAGGGCCAAGGCAGTTTCTTTATTAGTTAACCAATGAAAGCAACAGATAAGATACAAGACCCACCTCCATCAAGAGTCTCTCTCTAAACCTGTCCTAGACAGTAAATACAGACGTCTGTCTGTCAGTGCTGAGGTTACAGATGTGCTCAGCTGTTGTACATCAGTGTTGGGAATCAAAACTCATGCCGGGCAGTGGTGGCACACACTTTTAATCCCAGCACTCAGGGGGGCAGAAGCAGGCAGATCCCTATGAGTTCAAGGCCAGTCTGGTTTACAGAGCTAGTTCCAGGAGAGACACCAAAGCTACACAGAGAAACCCTGTCTCTAAAAGCTAAAAAAAATTTTAAATTAAAAAAAAAATGCCTCATGTCCTCGTGTTTGCATAAGAAGCACTTTACCACCTCTGTAAGTCCCTGTGCAGTCTTCCTAATCTTTACCCTAACCTCTCTCTCTTTCCTGCCCACTGTGAAAACCTATCGTGTGCTGTCCGCCTAAGATTCCATTTTTACCTTACTGTAGCACAGCCTTAAATACTCTTAAAAATATCCTAGTCCCAGAAGATTGGTTCCTCGATGAACAGTCATTGTGGGTGTTCCTCTGCCATGATCAGTTCTAAATCAAAACTATGAATTGCCCTTTCCCAAACCAGGGTCTATTTCTAACTTCCACAAGAGGCCTCCCACACATTTGTGCACACATAGACCACTTGGGTCAGCAGTCGGTGGACACCTAATGGTCGTCACGTTCACCTGCACTTGGACCCTCCTCCAAGTGAGTCGATGGACAACTGGGTTCTTTACAGCCATTTTTTTCAGTATTTTTTTCTACTTCTTATTTACAACTCTTCCTCCTCCACCTCTTTCTCTACCTCTTATAAAGGTAGGACCTTAACTGCATAGCCTTGACTGACTTGGAATATAGACCAGACTGACCTTAAACTAAGAGATATGCCAGCCTCTGACCTTGAGATGCTCACCAGAATGTAAGGGATCAGATAACCACCTTGATTTCTATTTTACGTATGTTGTGGGAAGTGAATATCTATGGGCACATACAGTCACAGAGTACACCTTGCAGGGTCAGTCCTCTCCTTCCCCACATGGGACCAAGGGATCAAACTCAGATTGTCAAATTTAGCAGCAAGTGTTTTACCCACTGAGCCTTCTCACTAGCTTTAAAGCATTTTTGAGATTTCCTAATTCCCTTTGTTTTTTAATTTCACAATTATTTGATGGACAGCTGTGTGTGAGTGTGAGGAGATATGAGTGCTCTTGCTCTCCTCAAAAGCACCTGAGGTTGCACCTCCTGTGCACACTGCCTTGCCCTCATATCCACAGACTCTTGAGTTGCTCCATATTTGGTCAAATTATTTCTAATTTAAACATGGTGGCTTCTTTGGAAGAAATCCCGTCTTTGAACTACAGACATGTTTGGCAAGGGTTTTGTCATCCTTTTTAACGGGCTATAGGAAAATAAAGTCTTCTTTTGAAGTATTTCTTTGTACCATAATATTGAGATAAAATATAATATTGTGACATTCTTGCTATATACATTCCCTGAACTCTGACAGAGCCACATTCCTCTTTATGTAAGGCCAGTGTATCAACTGCTCAAGAGTTTCCTTGTACAGCCTCCCACACAAAATACTCATCGAAACAGATATATATGTCTTTGTCGAAGCTTAAAAAAATGCTAGCCTAGCTCATGGAGTTTATGGGAACCAGTAAACTACAAAATAATTTACTTTTATAAATAAACTAACATTTCAAGTTCCTTTAAAGCAATCTTTTTATCCATTGAAATTTATCTTTCTTGGCTTGGGCATTTTGCCATCTACCTAGGCCACTAAAATGTTGTGCGATTCTCCATGGAATTGTAGAATCTTATGTGGGGGTGATTTTCCTCTGTGTGTGTGCACACACACGCTCACGTGCGCACACACACACATAGAAGCACGCATGCACACATACATGTGCATATGCTTATGCACATATGTATCTGTGAAGGCCAGAAGTCCAGCTTCATCTTTTTTTGTTTTACACTTTTTTGAGACAGATCTCATGGCTGGAGAACTTATGAATAGACTAAGCCTACTGGTCAGTGAGCTGTGAGGATCTGCTCATCTCCTCTCCCCACAATGGGGCTCTAAGTGCACACCGCCATGCCCTGCATGTGGGCTCTGAGAACAGAACTTCCTCTTGGTGAAGCAGCAAGCACTCTACTGACTGAGGTCGCAGGGCCCTCGCTATCTTGCTTTATGAGACCGATGTGCTGCCCACTGCACTACCGAGGCAGTAGCTTCTCTGTTAATACTTAGCAGCCATGTTACATGAAAACCAGTTGTGACAGCACTCGGCCATAGTCCCTGGAGAAGGTTGAAGCTAGAGAATCACTTGAACCATGAATTCAAGCCCTGCCTG
The DNA here is from genome assembly GCA_025134845.1 of Neodon shergylaensis. Lineage (NCBI taxonomy): Eukaryota > Metazoa > Chordata > Mammalia > Rodentia > Cricetidae > Neodon > Neodon shergylaensis. The sequence continues at coordinate 3,416,448 of JABTXL010021644.1, forward strand.
GGCAACTTGATGAAAACTTGTTTAAAACAAGCAAACAAAAAACAGGGAAGCAGACCAATTATTATTACATGGAACTGATTTCGTCTGGCTCTAGAACCTTCTATAGTGATGTTTTCTGAAGTAAGTGCAAATATTGGTCTAGCACCACTATTTGTTTCTGGCACTGAGAGCCTGTATTAAGAGATAGCACAGTATGGGAGCCCATTCATCTGTGGAAGCCGGGTTTCGTTGGTCGTGCCCTTTGCCCTCAGAAAAGCAGCTTTCTCGGTGGAAATACTGGGAATCCATTAGCTGTGCATGGGATGTGACAGTGGTGGGAGGCATTCATTAATGTTTAATTGAATTCTAATTTTTCAATTTAACTAAACACTGCTCTAAAAGAAATGTTTAGGACACATGTCATATCTGTTGTCTGCTAAATTTTTACACTTGGTTTTAGTTTTTTTTCCAACTCAGGTTGGAAATAGTTTTCAGTATTTTTAACATCTTCTCGAAAGATGGTTCTTGAAGTTCTTGTATTAATTTGTAAGTGAGTTAGAGTTTTAAATAGGTTTGTGACTTTTCCAGTGGAATAATATTTGTCAAATAGAGTTGAAACTAATTAAAGTGAAAATTATCCCAGGACACCTGAATTTCCCTAGGTCCTTGTGATTACATCGTTGTTAGTGAAATTGCACTGTGAGCCATGCTGTCCTTAAACATCTAATAGTTTATAACTAAGGAGAAGTTTGCATTTCGATCTACTCTGTATTAATTACATAAAAATTCATGCTAATACATAGAGCTAAGTGAGGAGGATGCAGCCACCTATAGAAGTAAATATATGATGAGACTAAACTTAGTGAATTATAGATTTTTGAAGTTGTGCTAAGAATTTATTTATTTATTTATTTATTTATTTATTTTGGTTTTTCGAGAGAGGGTTTCTCTTTAGCTTTGTGTAGAAGGAGCGGCGGGCCGCTTCCTGCTGCCTGGCTAGCTTTACACCTGAAATAATTACACGGAAACTGTATTCATTTAAACACTGCCTGGCCCATTAGTTTCAGCCTCTTATTGGCTAACTCTCACATCTGGATTAACCCATTTCTAATAATGTGTGTAGCACCACAAAATGGTGGCTTACCGGGAAGATTCTAACTTGCGTCCATCTTCGAAAGGAGAGCTATGGCGTCTTCTTCCCAGCATTCTCTTCTGTCTACTCCACCCACCTATGTTCTGACCTATCAGGCCAAGCAGTTTCTTTATTAATTAACCAATGAAAGCAACACATAGACAGAAGACCCACCTACATCAACTTTGGAGCCTGTCCCAGAACTAGCTCCTGTAGACCAGGCTGGCCTCAAACTCACAGAGATCCACCTGCCCTGCCTCCCAACTCCTGGGATTAAAGACATCTGCCATCACCATCCATGTGCTAAGACATTTTAAAATATATATTTTAATAAATATTAGATTTGATTAGAATTTAATAATATTGCTTACTCTTTTGTGTCTAAAAAAAGTAGAATGGTTATTTGATTTCAGAAATAGAAATAGTTATAAGTTAGCTTAATACCAAAGTGAACCCACCAAGAAATAAACCTGTATTTATTAAGTGTATAGTCTTTGAGGATGGTTAATTTGGTTGCGTGATTTTTTTCTATTTGCAAAATTTTTATAATAAAGTTTAAAATAAATTTTTAGAAAGAGAAAAAAGATAATAAAAAAATGAAGTAAACCTAGGGAGATGGCTTAGGGGCTTAGAACACTCGCTGCTCCTTCAGAGAACCTGAGTTTTATTTCCAGTACCTACATGGCAGTTTATAACGATATGTAACTCCAGTTTCAAGGGACCCAAAGCCCTCCTCTGACATCAGGCATGAATATGGTAAACATACACACACATACATATATATATATATACATATATATGTATATATTCAGTTAAACCACTCATACAAATAAAATTAAATAAATAAAATTATATAAATTATATAAAATTATATATAATTATATAAATAAAATTATATATGTATATATACATATATATGTATATATATATTCGGTTAAACCACCCATACAAATAAAATTAAATTTTTAATTTAAAAAGAGATGTTTAAATTTCTACATATTTAATTTAAAAAGAAATAAATTTGCATAAACAAATGAATTCCAAAGCCAGGCATAGTGGTACATACCTTTAATCTCAGCACTTGGGAAGTAAAGAAAGACAGATCTCTGTGAATTCAGTGCCAGCCAGGTCTACAAAGTAAGTTCCAGAACAGCCTGGGCTACATAGAAAGATCTTTTTTCAAATCTGAACACACACACACCACCACCACCACCAACATCATCATAAAAAAATAAAACAAGCAAAACACCAAACCAAACCAAAACCGAGTTCATTTTAGCTTTCTGGTCATACTCTATGAAACACAAATCCTTGGTTTAGCAAGATGGCTCATCACATAACAGTGTTTGCCAACACGCCTGATAGCCTGAGTCTGAAACCTAAAGCCTCGTGGTGGAAGGAGAGAACTGACTCCCGAAAGTTGTCCTCTGACCTCCACACAGTCACAACAGCACGCAACTGCACCTGAACAGTAAATGTAAAATAAATAACTAAGCAACTTGCTGATTTAGGTGTGTGGGTGTGATGGGAGGGAACTTCTTTGTTTCTTGTCCTATGGAAGGAGCAACATATCCTGAAAAGTGATGGCCTGCATCACGTGCTTTCCTTCTTCCTTGACCTTCTCCATCCTGGCTATTGGACAGAGACATGAACAATCTCCATAGTTTCTGCATACTAACAAGTTGTTACAATAAAGTTTATTCTCTAAGAACATGGCCAATAATAAAAGAGGCAAATAAAAGAATAAGTCTCTTGATTTTTGCTCTCAGGTCACTATGAAAATGAACAACAAAAGAGTCACCAGAGCATTTATTACTATGTCCGTGTGTTCTCAGGAACTTAGGCAAAAAAAAAAAAAAACTTTTTTTAAAAAAATAAAAAAATTGTTTTAAAAAGTATGTTTTCAACATAATTCACAGAAATCTCTGTAATCCACATAGAAAGTTGCCAGTGTCTGTGTCTCACTGTGGTTGTTGTCTAGATTACTTGTGGTTCATGCAAACTATGTAAGAGTTGCATTCAATCATCCATTGCAAACAGAAAAACTGTGTAGACAGGTCCACTCAACTGTGTGTGCCAGAGACTGACTATATTGCTCTCCATCTTGATTTGTTGAGGCAGGGTCTCTCACTGAACCTGGAGCTCACTGTCTTGGTTAGGCAGGCTAGCCAGTAATCCCCTGTGGTTTTCCTACCTCCAGGTATCCAGCGCAAAAGTTACAGGCACCAGCTGCCAGATGCAGGCTTTTGTTGCTGCTGTTTTGGATTATTGTTGAATATCTTTAATAATTCCTTGAGGATGCCATGCAATGTATTTTCATTATATTTATTCCCCAATAACTCCCCCTATCTCCTCCCAGATCCATCCAGCCCTCTCTCCCTACCCATACTCAACTTTATATCCTCTTTATATTTTTAAACCCATTAACTTCATTTTGGCTGCTCATATACTTCTATGTGTGGGAGCATCCTTTGGATCATGATCAGCCTGACACTCCCTTCCTGAGATGCCATCGGCTGTCCATAGCTCCTTTGTTAGAAGTGGAAACTCAGGAATCCCTTCCTGTTCCATGCTGTAATGCTGACTGATCTTGTACAAGTCTTGCACAGGCCACCACAGCTGCTGTGACCTCGTGGGTACACTGTTTTGCTCTGGTCCTTCCTGATTTCTGATTCTTACAGCCTTTCTGCCCCCACTTCCACCTGAGCCTTTAGAGTGGTGTGAGAAACGGAAGTCCTATCCATGGCTGAATACTCTGCTGGCGTTTATTCTCTCTACTTTGAATTTGTAGCTTCTACATTGAACTGCCAATCACTGAAGAAGGGAAGCTTCCCTATAGGGTTTGAGAGCCATACTAATCTTTGGATAGAAAGAGATAAATTTAGAGGCAGTTTTGATGGTGTGTCCATTTAGCAGAATAACAGTAGTATGGTATACACTTGGGTCTTGTGAGCTCTCCAACCATGAGTTCTTGTAAGTAAGAACTTACTTACTTGAGTAAGATGTACTGTTACCAGGCATGTGTTGTCTTCTGTGGAATGGACTTTTAATCCAACCAGAAAGTGCTTGATTACCCTTACTTTGGTTACTCTCAGTTGTCAACCTGACCCAGCCCAGAGTCATCTGAGAAGGGACGCCTTAGTTGAAGAATTGTATAATCACATTAGTCTGTGGGCATGTGTGTGAGGGATTGTTTGTTTATTAATTTGCTGTAGGATGGCCCATCACACTGTGAGGGCCTCTATTTATCAGACACCAGAGTAGGCCTGGACTCTATAAAAAAAAAATAGTTAGCAAATCAGAGCATTTGATTACCCCATGCCATTCGGCCACAATTGCACCAATAGGTATATCTCCAATTCTGGCCATTATTGAAGTTTACAGGACTCACCACTGAGTAAGACTGTGTATGCTTCTCCTCCCCCAGCCTTCTTAACACCTTTGAGGTGCTATGTGCCAGGGAGAAAGTTTCTTGGTCAGAACCAACTTGATTTCTCCATGTCTTGTGATCAATACATATGATATCTGTATGAAAATAGTCCTGCCAAAAAGTTCTGGCGGGCAGCCAAGAGCAATAGCAATAACCCATGTTGTTTCATGGTCTCTGAAACACTCAGGAACTAGAAGGGAGATATCCCACATCTGGCAGTGAGCTTTCTATTTGGCAGCCTGTGATATGTGTTAGGTGTGTGTGCATGTGCGTGTGTGTGTGTGTGTGTGTGTGTGTGTGTGTGTGAAAAATAGTCAGCTTCAACAGCTTCAGTATGACTTATTCAACTATTTTCATTTTAGGTGCCTCTCCTCTTCCCTCCTGTGACATCTCCTCTCCCCATTATCCCTCTTTTCCTTGTTACTGCTACCTGTGTTCTACTGTTCCATCTCTCTTAGGTTCTTTCTTCCTCCTCCACCAACTGTTCCTTCCTAGTTTTTTGGATTCTATTGGTACTCCACATTAAAGATGCTGAAGACCACTAATTTCCCCATGAGTGAAACCATTTCATTTTTATTTACAGCTGAATAACATTCTATTGGAAATAGCTATCACACTTTCATTATTAACTCATCAGTTGATGGACATCTAAGCTGTTTCCATGGCAGAACCATTTTGAATAGAGCAGCCATGAACATGGATAAGCATGTGTCTCTGTAGCAGGAAATAGAGTCCCTTGGGTATGTGCCCAGGAGTGGTATAATTGGGTCATATGGTAGATTTATTTCTAGTTTTCTGAGGAACTGCCACACTGATTTCCACAGTGGAGAAGTTTGTTATTTTCTTACACAGATGCTGGCAATCTGAACTCAGATCCTCATGTTTGTACAGCAGGCACTGGACCATTCAAACCATTTTCCTGGCCCAGCAAAAGTATTTTGAGGAAATCTGTCAATATTGCAAAGAGAGCATCCCTGAAAATGAGTTCCGGGTTTTCATTGTTTTTTAATAAATTCTATGAATGTCCTTAAAAATGATTTCCTAGAATACATCCCAAAGAATATTTTAGGAATACAAACATTCATTAGTTAGTCCTAGTGTGTTTAAAATAGACACCTGTTGCTATGATTATGCACAGGAACCAGTTTCTCTTGAATAATTTGCATCTCTTTTACATAATTTGAGAAACCATATGCTGTGGTTATAATGAAGGAAGAGGATTTAAAGACTGCTCTCACATTATACAGTTACAGAGCTGATCACTGCACCCATGTTACACAGTTACACAACCAATCTCTGCACCCATGTTACACAGTTACACAACCAATCTCTGCACCCATGGTACACAGTTACACAACCAATCCCTGCACCCATGTTACATGGTTACACAACCAA